>CM046450.1:32091074-32190445 GCA_025506515.1 Flaveria trinervia | reverse complement strand
AAAGAGTCCAAGAAGAATGAGGGTCAAGCCCAAGCCTCAGACGCCGATGTTGACATCAAAAAGGCTGAATGGGCGGCCTGTTTTGCTGAGATCCGAGCCATGCATACTACACAAAAGCCTAATGTCTACACCAAGCTGCACAAAGTCAAGAAACACTTAAAGGTGTCATGAAAGATTATAGCATGGGCTTATTTTGAGGATCTAAATGTATATGTAGTGAGAAGAGAAAAGGGTATAGAGTACTTTAGATTTCCACATGATCTAAAGACTCTTCCCGGTTTTGAGCTCAACCAGCTGGCATGCCTAAAGTTGTTGTATGCTAATCCGAAGAAAATGTCAGGCTGGTTTGAGGCTACATTGAGGAAAGAGTACCATACCAGGTGGGTAAACTTCAGACCTCAACAACCGAAGAGGTACATCAGACGGTCTAAAGTTGATCCCATTACTGGAAAGCCTAAGGTAGTGTTGAAGTGGAGTCCTCCACGCACAATGTCTAGAATCCCTCTAAGGGAAATGCCACAGGACTTCACTCCACACTTCAAGTGGTGGTACTACGATTGGAGAATAGGTGAAACGGTCATAGTCTTACAAAAGGAGAGCCAAATGGATACTATTCGGGTATTTGACCCTATGTGGCTGACCAACTTGTCTGCTGATGATGTTTATACTTTATACAAGTGGCTAGTATTCTATGAATCGCAAGATACTGTACTAGCCCTTTAGTTTTAGAGTGTGATAAGGCTTTGTTTTGCATTTGAGATACAAGCTGGAGCTATAAGAGAGGAAAAGTACAAGAAGTTTGAAGAGCTAATGAAGAATGTTAGACAATGATGTAAACTAGGTCCAAAGGAGAGTTCGTAGATACATATATACCTAGTTTATGAGCGTAATGTAAAATGTCTTTCATGTCTTACATATATGTAATTGAATGGGTATGAATGAAATGCAATGTGTGGTTAATGCTTATAATGTTTAATATTTCATTGTTTATTGTGTGATAACGCATATTGAACTAACTATATAGGTTTGTGGTTGTTTACATAATTCTTAGTCAATAATGATTGAGAAACATGTTCAAACTTAATCGTGTGAAGTTCTCATGCGAATGGACCATAAGCATGAATACCTCATGCTAATGGACCAGTCGCACGACTGAACCAGGAGACTGGATCAGTCGCACGATTGAGACATAAGATTGACTTAGTCGCACGACTAGACCTTCAGTCGTGCGGATGGATTAATCACATGCTTTAGTCGCACGACTGAACCATGCTAATGGTTTAGTTGTCTGAATGGAAAACCCTAAACTATAAATACCACTTAATTCGTGGAAAAACAAAAAAAATTTCGAATACCTACGTAGATAATCGTACCCTAGCCGTCCAGAGACTCAAAAAACCTGTTCCAAGTTCATAGATCACAGTTGATCGTGTTCTAATCATTCATAACATTTCATAAATCGTTAGATTGATCTTAACTGTGTTCTCCCTGATTGGATCGCCAATCAAATAGGATTCTACACTATTTGAGTTGGTATATGCGAAGAATTAGTTAGTACTCCGTATCTAAACGGCCCTAACAATTATTACTTCTTATTGTGTAATAATTTCATCCCACACTTTATACGCTTCACTTTAAAAACTAATTTGTATACTAAACTTTTCCTATATGTGTGTGTATGCTTGACTTACATATCATTCGATTCGATAGATATGTTTGATTAATAGTTTACCATTATCATCATAGTCCTAGTGGTTTGATTAGTTTTGTTTTCTTATCTATTGGTCCATTTTGTATCTCATTTCTTCAATTACACACATATATATATACACACAACTTTTGTGCTACTATAGCCAAATATGTTCAATTCTTTTCTTCCTTCGATCATCTATTTTTTTAGTTGTATACTCCTTCTTTCACATTTATATTTTTATCATTCTATTTTATTTTTGTTTAAGTTTAAAATGTTTTACTTTTTGAAATATTATTTTTTGGTGTAAGACCTCGTTCTTAGAAGATCTCATAGTTAGATTTACACATAAGAATCATAATTATTAAACTTAAAACATTAAGTTTTTATAGTAGCAAAACCTTCAAATTCATTTCATAGACTTTTGTTCTTGAACATAACATGTGAATACATTAACAAATCATGAACTACTAAAGCTTGATGTCATGTTGTTATTATTTCATGTCAAGCTTCCATCATCACTTCCTTAACTGTTAAGGCATGCATAATATATGTTATTTTTATCAAGTGAGTTCTAATATTATCATTAACTAATAGATAACTTGATATTTTTATAAGTTTCATAATGGCTTTAACTTTTCATCCATTATTTTAGATCGAGCTAACTAGAGTAACAAGATTTTGATAAAACAGAGATAATAGATGCAAAATCTCTATTAAATGTTTGAGTCAATTAATACAAATTATGTTTGATGAGCAAGTAAATGGTGCACAGAGTTCCAAAAAGTTCAAGTATACTTGATTTAATAAGTATCAAATTACAATGCTATTGTAGAAATGCAAATCAAACATAAACCTTAAAACTATACAAGAGTGATTATTTTATACTACACAGAGTTAATATACCATCGTTCTTCTAGAATTAAGATTGGTGACACATTGCAAGAATTGATCTTTACATTATGTTATACCATGAATGTGAACTCTAATAGGATACATCAAAAAGTTGAAACATACCTAACAAGACAATTGATCAAGAGAAGCAACAAAATCAATAGTTTAAGAGTTAAGGTCGTTCCACTACTTCTAGTTACCAACACTTTTGTAGTACAACAATTGTCGTAATGATTCGGCAGGTAGGCTGCTTATCAGTAGATAGCTTTATTCTTTGGAAGTAGTCTATGTATCATAAGCACATGGAATGTTAGCATATTAGATTATTGATCGAAAGCTTTCGACCAGAAGCTATTGATCAAGATACTTGTTATTCAATAGAATTTAGTAATCATTATAATTAAATAGAAGATAATATTCATTTTGTGTAGATCCATCCTCTAATTTCTTAGCAATATCATGCATGATCATATTCATAGTCATCATCATATAATATCATAGGATGATAGTAAACATATCATAGCAAGTTGAGTCTCTTAAACTTTCTTTACATAACACGTGATTGCACATGATTGCTAATGTAAGTTGTAATAAGGGCTATATAGGTATGTTCATATAGCAAGAATTACAATTTTCTTTTTTCATTGTATACAAAAGTTAATATCATTATCCCTTTCTTGCATGACTTTTAATAATTTATTTGCCTCGCTAGCAAGCATAATTTCTTTTTGTACAAGATATGAGTTGTCACATTCTTGTTCTTAGACGTGACTTAGTCATTTCCATTTTTTATCTTTGGACAAGACTTGGTTATATTCTCCTTTCTATTTGTAGTATTTAAAGATCCATTTCTTACCTAGACAAGAAACTTAATATAACATGATCATATCAGTCATATGTGTATACATAACCTCACATGATCCTTTTCTTGCTTAGACAACTAGACTTAACATAACATTTACATTGGTTATATATTCACATATATACATACACTTATTTTCATACATGACCTAACTTTTATAATTAGGAAGACTTAGGACACTGTTCATTCCTTCTTTACCCTTCTTGTATGCATACAAGGCTTTACTTTTCCCGTAGCTCTTTACCTTATCATGGTTTACGTACGATCACTTACTTTGTCTTTAGATTACATAAGTTTAATCTTATAAGATGAGGGTATTCAATTTCATAGGTTCTAGTAGGTTTATATTAAGTTGTAGAGCTTATGCTTAGTTATATAGGCAAATATTAGTTATGATGGTTATATGCAACTCAACTTGTCTAAGGAAAATTACTTATGGTCGTAGAATGCATTTACAAAGGTCATAAGCCAGATGTGAAGACACCATCATGGAATTTGCATAAATATGTTATGTTTATAGAGGTAATAAACATACACAAAGGGTGTTGGTAGGTTATGAAGGTATCATTAGTTGTGGAGGTATCATTAGTTACGGATGCTCATTTTCAAATATACTTAAGTATTTTGAGTTTTAACGGCAGAAAACAGTTATGGCTTCCTTTACGAAGGCCCTGGCTTTTTTGTATGTTACCAACTTTGGAATTTGACTAGATGTCATGAGATGCAAAGTTGGTAGGCTAGTATGGGGGTATACTCGGGCCCTATACTTGTAATATTTTGATCAAGTGATAGTTGCAAAGATCATATCCACTTAACAAGGCACAAGGCTTGTCATATTTTTCAGCAGTTGTTGTTTACGAGGCTTAAACCTCATCACTAGTGTGAAACACTATTTTTATGAGCGATTCAAAAGAAAATAAAGAAAAGGATGATTTAATATTGTAAAAGAGTGTAGGGTCTAAATGTGGAAAAATAAAAGTCCAACACCCTAAAACTCTTTAGAGAAGGGTTATTACCCCATGCACACCTTCTTGCGAGTAAAGGCCCTAGAGAGAGAAAGGTTACGGTTCTAGAGAGAAAGTTGAAGAATTCATGCAAGGTTCCAACTTTCACGTATAGTATGATAGATCTATGCTAGATCTATACATACTTGGTATTAATACACCATTTTGATAGATAAAGTTGACACCTTGTCAGGATCAGTGATCACAAGTTTGATGTAATGGAGTGTAGCACAGCGGAATAAGAACAAGAAATAGACAAATTGTAGCAAGAATTTGATACTCGTATGCATTAAGAACAAATACGGTTATAACAAGAGAATATATTTCTGTAACAAGGAATGTTTCAATAATATCGAATATTTCTGATCAAATCATTCATTTACTACAATAGGTTGACACTCCTTATATAGAGTGCAATCGCTGCTGTTATCACGGGAAAGTGACAACTGGCAGATCTATTACAAAAATAACTAACTCTTAACAAACTACTGAAATGTTCACAACTACTGAGAAATATCAGAGTGTTAAGTACAAAATAAGAAACTACTGATAAGAAACTACTGAAACTACAACGACTGAAGAACAAGCTCTTCAGTCGTTTTACAAAACTACTGATAATATAAAACTACTGATGAGCACAACAACTGAAGAAGTATTCTTCAGCTGTTGTGTCAAACTACTGAAAAGATAAAACATAAAACTACTGAAAGGTAAACCGTCACAACTACTGAAGAAGACCTCTTCAGCTGTTGTGACAACGTCTGATACTTTGGTCTTTAGCACTTGTGTCTTCAGACTTTGTCTTCAGGACTTGTGTCTTCAAACTTTGTCTTCAGGACTTGTGTCTTCAGACTTTGTCTTCAGCACTTGTGTCTTCAGACTTTGTTTCAGCACTTGTCTTCAGAATTTGTAATCAGCTGTTGTCTTCAGCTGTTGTGGTCTTCAGTAGTTGTTGTGACATTTGTGGGACTTAAAGGTTTTTCTGATCCTGCTCATTGGTTCTTTTGGTCCAACAGACTCCCCCTGAACCAATGCAGCCAAAACCTTTAACTTTATTGAGGTCCCACTTATTGTTGGCAGAATGGTTGGTCTTTTTCCTTCTTGATCAGTTGAGAAGATGACCCATATAAGCACCAGCCTGGAAATGAGTCTCTGATGATTTGGTTGGCAATGTATGGATGGGAGCTCTGTATTGGGGAATGGGACACTGAGCTGTTCCCCTATCCATGAGACTCACTTCCCATGTATAAGCCTGTAGGATTCTCTGGTGTATGCTCTGAAAAACATAATTTGTTCTTCCATGGTCAGGTTCTCGGCTTCACCATCAAACAATCCTTCACACCCATACAGCTCTGAGATGTACTTGGCCTGTTTACCATTTTTGAGCTCAACTGTTGTAATCTGTCTGTATGCAAACTCATCAGGATGAGTCCCTTCAAGTAACAGACTGAGCTCATTTTGTTTGAAGTTCTCAAGCCTCTTGTAGACTAACCCCTTTTTAATAATTCTGTTCTCTAACATCTTTTGGGGTGGTGTTTAGTCTCATAGGCCTTCTTGAAATCTTCTACAATCTCCCAGGGTGATACTACAAGGACCACTGTGATCTTTCATCTACGATCCTTTTTACTTGGCCCTTGTATCTCGAAGGAATGTCTTTCTTTACAATCCTGTGAGCCACCCTAGGATCAGGCCATACTCTCACCTTTTCCTTCTGATATTGAAATGTGTTGGCAAGGGTGTACAACCTCAGAGCTTCTTTCTTCATACTTATTATTGATGATGAAGCAGCATAAGTTTTGTTGATGCTTTTCAACATTCATCATCATGAAGCCTTTGCTGCTGTTCTTCTTCAATCTTTACTCTCACAGCCTCCATCTGTGAGGTGGGAGTGATGGGCATGGGTTTGGCTTTAGCCAATGTTAGGACTGCAGACAGAGGCAGCCTATCTTCTTCCACATCATCCTCTTCTTTTCTTCTTCTTCTAGCCTCAACACCCTTCTCTTCTTCTTCTTAGGTGCATCATCGGCTGTTGGTTTAGAGGGTAAGGGAGTTGGTTTTGTGGGTTGTGATTGTGGTTGTTTTGGAGAGGGAATGTTGACAGGCTGAGTTAGCATTTTGGAGAGGTGAGTGGCTTTTGAGTATTTGGCTAGCTCAGTCCTGCTCCCTGCTCCTGCTTCATTCAAAGCTTCGACTACTAACCCCTTAGTGTATGCCTCAGACGAACAGATCTGGAGGTTATAGCCAAGATACTGTCCCTGGTCCATGTTAATCTCGATCAATGATCTCCCAAGATTTTGCAATGAATCTGATCATGATCTCTAGTCTCTCTCTTTCTAATGCATCATAACTTGCCCATCTTGAGTTAATTCTTCAACTTCAAGTCTCCTGATCTCTGAGTCAAGTTGTGCAGTATCGAACCCTTGTCTATAGAGTTGATCAATAATGGCATCCATTGATTTACTATGAGTAGCATCTGCCATTTTGATCATCTCATCGAGGTTGGAGCTCTTTCTCTTTTCCTTCACCCTTCCTCTTCTTATATGTGACATGAAAGTCTTTGTGACTTTCACTCACTTGATCATTTTTGGTTCCCTCACAGACTCCTCTTCCTTATCAGTTTCTTTTCTTTCAGTTTGCGCTCCCTCTTTGCTTTCACTGATGACTCCCCCCTTTTTGGTTGCATTGGTTGCAAAGGTTTGAGTAGCAGAAAGCCTTGTGCTCACAATCTCCTCCACCAGGGGTTGTATGATTGAGGGAAGCCTCTCATCCATGGTTTTGATCACAATGTCTGTGATCATTGGGTGATGAGAGGTAGAGTTTGCTGAAAGATAGCAACTGTTTGCTCAGAGGGGTTCTGTCCCTGAGAAGCAGTGCCAGAAACAGAAGCTGGTGGCTTGGAAGTTTTGAGTGGCTGAGTGTAGGGAGACCTTCAGGTGAAGGTGCCATCTGTGGGTTATGTTGGTGGCAGATGGACTTGCTTCTTGAGAGAATTGGTCAAGTAGTCTTTGTAGTCTACTGACTTCTTCCTCAAGAATTGTGTTCTGGGCCAGAACATCATAAAAGAAGCCCAGGTCATCATCAGCAGATGCTGAATCACCTGACCTCCTGCTTGTAGCAGGATGTACATGCACTGGGTGTAGACCAGTTTTAGCATGTGCCCCTTTTTCTTGGAACTGGGGACTTCCAGCCTCAGGACTATGTCCTTCATCAGCTGTTGCCTCTAGTGAGGTCTTAGCTATGTTACCAGCCTCATTCTGATCATGTGCTGATTCAGAAGAGGTGGCAGCCTCACTAGATGTTCTAATCTCCATATCCACACCAGGAGATAGAACGTGTAAACCCCGGTGTGGGGTTGTCAGAAGCATGGTGATCCTCGTCCTCAATAGCTGTGGTTCTCCCCTTTGTTGGTGGTTGTTGGGGAGGAGGAGAGGCATGCAGCTGAGTCAGCACGTTTGCAATGATAAGGGTGGACTTTGGGGGGCGGTTGCATGGGGAGATGGGGTAAAAGCAGTGTGCACCTGGGGAGAATGGTGCTCTTCAATGGCAATCTCCTCAAATGAGGAAGATCCCAGATGTGTGGGTACCCTTCTGTGGTTGCTGCAGGCTCCTTTTGAGAGGAATCCTGAGCGGCTGTGGCTGGGAGAGTCCTTATATCCACTAGGGGGTTATAACCAGTGGATATAGCCTGCGTTTGTGTTGCAGGGGCATCCTCAGGGGACTCATTCCCTGAGTAGCCTTTTTGGTCTTCTTTTTAGTGGGTTTGGTGGGGACTTTTGATTTGGAGGTGGTGGCTGTGGGTTCCAGCTGCGTGGGTTTGCGCAGCTTGGCAGCCATTTTGAGTGATTGGTCAGAGTTGTGCCGGGAGTATACTTCAGGCAATACAGCCATAGCAGGGACTCCCAGGCCAACAAGTCCCTCAGCTTGAAGCTGGTTTTCAATTATGGCCATTATGAACCGAGGATATAATATCCAACGGTTAGCAGTTTGTTTTTGGCCATATCCTTGAGCTCTAAAAATAGTATTTCAGAAAAATTTAAAGGTTGTTGCTCAAGGATGGAGTACATTACCTGTTGCCACCTTGTGGACATTTGATCCCATGATGAAGTCTTGGAGGCAAGGCATACATTTACCATATGAAATATGAGACGTTCGGCATCGGGAAATGTTTCTTCAGTAAGGTAGATGCACTCAAGTCACCCTGGTATCCATGGTGGGCAAATGATTGATCTGTTGTGCCCTTTGGATAACCAGTTGGGAAAGTGGCATCATCCAGATTAAGGGTTTGACGAAGAGTGTCTGGAGTGATGACCACTTTTTGGCCATGGACAAACGATTGAAGAGACTCTGTGTCGTTCTCCTCAGAGACCAAAGTGACGTTTGTCCAGAATTGGTTAAGGGATGCGGCATATATGGTGGGATTTACCAGAAACGCGTTTTGTAGGGTGATTGAACCATTAAATCAATGGCGTTGTGAAACTTGGTCCAGTATGGCGATTTGGTGAGATGTGCGACACAGTTGTGTCGTGTTTTAGTTGCATGGTCGCCATTGATGAAGAGAGGGTAGAGAGTTTTTGAACGTTAGGTTGAGAAGAGAAGATAAAAACTCTGAAGGTGGGATAAGGTATTTAAAGGGTCGGGTTAGAAAAGACTGAAGGTTTTGGTGTGAGTCATCAGTTGTTGAAACTACTGATGACGTGGTATTAACCGTCAGACGTTGAAACAGCTGAAGTCTTGATTTAGTCATCAGTAGTTATAAAACTACTGAAGACAGTTTTGACTTCAGGTGATGAAACAACTAAGACTGGTATTAGTCATCAGTAGTTGTGAAACTACTGAAGACAGTGGTTTTGTCAGCAGTTGTTGAAACAGCTGAAGACTTGGTGTTAGTCTTCAGTAGTTGTAAACTACTGAAGACATGGTTTTGGCTTCAGTTGTTTTGAAACAGCAGTTGTAGAAACAACTGAAGAGAAATTACTCATCAGCTGTTTTCGTCAATTCTTAGCTTTTCAGCTGTTTCATACTGTCCTCAACACTTACTCATCAGACTTTGCATCTGCTTTTCAGGTGTTTCATAGGACGTCAGTACTTATCTGTTTGTACTGATTTTGTAGTTGTAACTACATCAGTAGTTGTAACTACATCAGTAGTTTAGAACAGATAAAGTACTTCAGTACTTGTGAGGCATTTAGCCTTCAGTAGTTATAAAAACTACTGAGGGTGAAAGAACTCATCAGTACTTATATGTGACATGGTTACCAATGATCACCAGTACTTATTACTGAGATCATCAGTAGTTGTCACTTATTCTAGCTGCAGCATACCAAGCCTTAACACCAGGTTGTGGAAAGTTGAACTATCCAAAGGCTTAGTAAAAATGTCTGCAAGCTCATCAGCACTAGGCACAAACATAGGATTAATTAGACCCTTTTCAAAACAATCTCTTATAAAATGATGTCTAATTTCTATATGTTTGGTCCTAGAGTGCTGGACTGGATTTTTGACAATGCAAAGAGCTGAAGCACTATCCATTAATAACGGAGTCTTAGTCTCTGTAATGCCATAGTCCAAAAGTTGATTCTGAAGCCAGAGTACTTGGGATGTACAACTTGCAGCAGCAATGTACTCGGCTTCAGCAGTGGATGTAGCAACAGATGTTTGTTTCTTACTCTGCCAGAAATCAAACAGTTGCCTAGGAATTGACATCCACCAGAAGTTGATTTCCTGGTCAACTTACACCCTGCATAGTCACTATCAGAGAAAGCAACTAATTTACAAGAGTGCCCAGTGGAATACCATAAACCTAGAGATTGTGTGCCTTGCAAATATCTAAAGATCCTCTTGACTGCAATCAGATGAGACTCTTTAGGTGCAGCCTGAAATCTAGCACAAACACATGTAGCAAACATAAATCTGGTCTAGAAGCTGTTAAATACATCAAGGACCCAATCATACATCTGTAAAGTGTTTCATCAACCACTTTACCTTTCTGATCTGTATCCAGTTGTGTGGTGCTGCACATGGGGGTAGAACAGGGCTTACAGTTTTGTAAATCAAACTTTTCCAAAAGATCTTTTGTGTATTTGGACTGATGAATGAAAATTCCATCAGCCTTTTGTTTGATTTGCAAACCCAGAAAGAACTGTAATTCTCCCATGGCACTCATTTCAAACTTCTTTTGCATCAACTTTGTAAATCATCACACAACTGAGGATCAGAGGATGCAAAAATAATAATCAACATAAATTTGAACAAGTAGATTATGCTGCCCAGCTTTCTTAATGAATAAAGTCTTATCAATGGAGCCTCTAGTGAAATCATTTTCCAGAAGAAAGTTTGATAATGTCTCATACCAGGCTCTAGGAGCTTGTTTCAACCCATAAAGAGCCTTATCAAGCTTATACACCCAATTAGGATGTTTATTGTCCTCAAAGCCTGGTGGTTGACATACATAAACCTCTTCTTTAATTTTCCCATACAAAAATGCACTTTTGACATCCATTTGAAAAACTTTAAGTTTTTGATAAGCAGCATAAGCTAAAAACAATCAATTGCTTCCAGTCTGGCTACAGGGGCAAAGGTTTCATCATAATCAATACCTTCTTCTTGTGCAAACCCTGAACAACCAGTCTGGCCTTGTTCTTAACAATAAGCCCATTTTCATCAGTTTTGTTCCTAAACACCCATTTAGTGCCTATTGCACACTTACCTGGAGGTAGAGGAACCAGTTCCCACACTTGCTGTTTCTTGAACTGAAGAAGCTCAAGCTGCATGGCATCAACCCATCCATTGTCCTTTAAAGCAATGTGATAATTCTTTGGCTCTTGCTGACTGATGAAGAGAGCATAGAAGCAGAAATTTGACAATTGACTTCTTGTTGATACGCCAGCAGTGATATCACCAATGATTTGAGACATAGGGTGATTCTTCAGATCTTGATACACAATGAGATCTGTGCAAGTGTTTGTAGCAGGTTCAGCAGCAACAGATGGTGATGGTGAATCATTTCCTTGAAACCAATCAGTGGATGGTAATTCAAAGGAAGTTGAATTTGAAGAAATCTCATCAGCATTTGTTGTGGATGGTGCTACTGGAGCTACAGGAACATCAGGTCTAGCTGAATCAGGCAGTTGATCACTAAACCTGAAGAGGTGAGTACTGCTATCATCATCATCATCAGCACCAGCAGTACCACCAGGTGGTGAACTGTTGACAGGAGCAACAGCAGGAGTTTGATAAGGAACATATTGCAGTATGTCCAAATCAAATAGCTCCACAGGGCTTTGTGGAATCTTGTCCTTAGGAGATTCATTAAACTTAACATGTAGAGTCTCTTCAACCATCTTTGTTCTGCAGTTGAAGACTCTGTATGCTTTGCAAGTTGATGAATAACCAACAAAGTACCCTGCATCCACCTTAGGATCAAATTTTTGGAGTTGATCCCGTGTGTTGAGAATGAAACAAGGACACCCAAATGCTCTGAAGAATGAAATTAGAGGGGCCAAATGATGAAGAACTTCATATGGAGTCTTCATCAACCTCTGATTTACTAGAACTCTATTCTGTACATAGCAAGCTGTATTGACAGCTTCAGCCCAAAAAGTCATTGGCAGTCCAGAATCAGCCAACATGGACCTTGCAGCTTCAATAAGGGTCCTGTTCTTTCTCTCCACTACTCCATTTTGCTCAGGAGTTCTTGGGATGCTATACTGCCTCTTGATTCCCTTTGATAAGTAAAACTCATCAAGTGTGTGGTTTCTGAATTCAGTACCATTGTCACTCCTCACACACTTAACTGGTAGGGAATACTGCTTCTCAACGTGTAACACAAAGTTCATAATGGACTGTGCAGCCTCATCCTTTGAATGCAAGAAGAAAGTCCATACAAATCTGGAGTAATCATCCACAATTACCAGACAGTATTTCTTCTTAGCCATACTCATCACTTTCACAGGACCAAAGAGATCCATGTGAAGAAGCTGTAAGCAGGCAGTGGACTTAGGTTCTTCTATGGAGGGAAATGAAGCTTTGTGCTGTTTTCCTTTTAAACAAGCAGTGCAGTTATCTTCACACTTGAACTCCTCATAGGCAGTCCCCTTACTAAACCATGGTTTATCAGCTGATTCATGTTTTTGAGATTAACATGACCCAGCCTTCTATGCCATAGAATAGATTCTTGGGGGGAGCCTTGGAAAATAGGCAAGGATGGCCTTTGAGATCTATTTTCTGGAAAGGATTAAGGCATACACCTCAAGAGGTTGTACTTGAGATTTTCCACATGGTTAACATCATCAAACTTTATTTCCCCATTGGAAACAAAGCCTTTGCCAATGATGTAACCCTTTGCATCATTGCCAAATGACACAAACCCCTTCCTTCCTTGAGAGTAGTCATTAAGAAGTGATCTGTTTCCTGTCATATGCATGGATCCTCCACTGTCTACATACCAGATGCCTCTGAGGTATGTTGAAGAACCCTGCAAAATACAACAAATTAGTTAGATTTTGAGACCCAAACCTTTTTGGTCTTGGGCCTGTTCTCATCAACAGATGGTAAACTAACATGTTTGTTGGAAACAACAGCCTGAGAGGAAGAAGCTGGTGAAGAAAAGGAATCCTTTGGCTTGGACCCCCTTTTCTGTGGTTTCAACATAGGAACATCTAATTGGTTAACTCTTCCCAATAGATGTTGAACCATCATAACCAGCTGTGTCTGATTTTGGATAAGGCTTTCAGCTCTTCAGACACATTGGCATTGGAGTTTGATAAGTTCCTATGTTGCACCTTCTTCTTTTGAGCAATCTCAGCTGTTACCTGTTTAACCCCTTCCTTTTTGGATTTCTGTTTGGACTTGAGGGTTACAGGATTTGATGTTGCTGGTACAAATGTGGCTCCAAACTCAGTTTTCATTTTAACCATTTTCTCTTGAATTTCTTCTTTATGTTTGAGTTTGGATCCCCTTTTGTACCAACAATCATCTGTAAGATGATTGAACAAACCACATACTTCACATGGTTTCTTCTTCATCTTATGATGATCATCAACTAAAGAGGATGAAACTACTGAAGACTTGCTCTTCAGTACTTTGGAAGCATTATTTGCTTTCTTGACTTCCTCTTTAGTAGTCTTCAAACTCTTTCTACTGACAGTTTTCTTCTCTTCAGTGCTGTCAGTAGTTGGAGTTTGAACTTCAGGTGTTAAATCTTGCTCTCCAGTCCTTTCAGGACTTTCAGAAATAACTCCTGAGTTGATCATCTCTTTTATCATGTGAGTGTCAGCAGTAGAACCATCAATATCAGCTGATGGGTTCTGAGAGGGCTTAGTGCTGACTTCAACTTTTGATGATGCTATCAAAAAAGTGAATCACATGATGAGGTGGATTGGTTATTGCTTTCTCCATCAGATTTCACTTCTGCTCTTGAAGCAAAATCTGTAGGAGGAGCAGTGTGATTGTAACCAATACCAAACTTCACATTGGAAGCAGATTGCTTACTAAGAAGCATTTCAAAACCTTTGCATGATTGTACCCATCGATCACACTCTACCTGGGTGACTGCAAGGGTTTCTTTGAGACTTCTCTGGTCATCCAGAATAACCTCTAGCTTAGCCTTTTCATCATTTAGTTGGCATTTAAGCTTATAAATCTCATCATTTTTACTATTAAGAGCAGACTCAAACTCAGCTTTTCTTTTGGAAATGGTTTTCTCAAGCTCAAGTTTTTGATTTATTAATGCTACATTTGCCTCTCTAATGGAGACAAAGGCAGCAATGCATGATTCAGAACATAACTTGGCTTTAGCCTCTGAAGATACCTGAGTTACCTGTGAAGATGATGCATTTGAGCAGGAACCCTCAGTAGACTCCAGGGCCATGAGAGCCAGATTCCCAAAAGGACTGTCACCACCATGTTGACCAGCACCTGTGAACAGTTGTTCATGACCAGACATGTCATCTGGTAAACTGCTCCAGTCAACACCTCAGGGGTGAAGAAGCTGTGTTGTTGAGGTTGAGGAGGTTGATGAGATTGAGATGGTTGAGGTTCTGGTAGTGCATGAGGTTGTGGTACTATAGGAACTTGAACTTGATTTGACTGTGGCATGTAATAACAAGGGTAAGGATATGGCATTTGACCCTGAGGAACAAAATATGCAGGAGATTGTGGTTGAGAATGATGACTAGAATTGACAGGATGTTGCCCTCTGTGTTGTTGACTATTGCCAGGGAAAGTCACAAAAGGTGCAGAGGAATTAGATCCAGATGATCTGCATTCTCTAGCAAAGTGTCCAAGCCTGTGGCATTTGTGACACTTCAACTTACTCTTGTCAAAACCAACTTTGGTTTTGCCAGAGAGTCCTGGGAACTTTCTTCCAGTTCTTTTGTAGAACTTCTGAGATCTGATATTTATCAAGGCCATTTGGCTCAAAATATCCATCTCTTCTAAGTCATCATCAGCAATCCCCTTGAGATCATCCATGATGAAGCATAGATTGTCATTATTACATCCAGTAAACTGACTATCAACACTCACAAATGCAGAATCAGAAGTGTTTGAAGAGAAATCAATATGCTCATCATACTGGCATTCAGATGAAGCATATTCTAACTCATGACCAACCAAGGCAGTGTTGCCTGGTACAAAGTCTTCAGTGAGCTTTCCAGATGAAGACAGTTTTCGTTTTTGTTCTATCTCTCTCTCAAATGTGAGCAATTTCCCATGGAGTTGGGTGAGAGATAGTTTGTCCAAATTTGCACTGGAGCGTAGGACAATAGTATATGTGTCCCATCTCTCAGGCAGTGATCTGAGAAATCTGTTATTCATCTGGCTATTGGTGTACTCATGTTTGACCATTTTAATTCAGAGATCAAACAAGAGAACCGCTCGAACTGTTGAGTCAGTGTCTCACCCTTCCTATGAGAGAATGTCTCATATTGTTGGGCAAGGATTTCTCTATTATTTGCCAAGACCTCATCTGTTCCTCCAAATTGTTCTTTCAAGGCATTCCAGAGGTCATGGGCAGTTTCATGATGCATTAGCCAGAATAGATTTCATTAGGCAGTGCCATGGCCAGAATTCCATGGGCTTTTGCATCAATCTCAAACAACTTCTTATCCTCATCTGAGTATTGCTCCCTCCTCTTCGGAACCATTTGATTGGTTTCCGGGTTATTCACCATAGGCTTGTGTGGACCATGTACCACTGATGTCCAACAACCTCGCTGTTAACAGACAGGTGATGGAGCATTCGTCGTTGCCATATGTTATACTCATTCCTAACCAGCATTGGAGGCTTGGTTGAGGAACCAGTATTGTGAGGATCATTGGAAGGAGTAGTCATTTTGAGTCCAAATACAATTTAATTCAAGCTTTTAAACGTTTTTATAAAGACCACAACAGACTCAATGAAAACCAAGAGAAAATCTCAGGATGATTGACCAGAAAACACAGAAAATTCAATCTCTATAACCGTTTCTTGCAAAACAAAAATGCTAATTCAATCAAACTTGGATCTTGAATAGCAGTTTCAATGATCAATTATTAGATCGATCAATGATTAACCTGCTCTGATACCATTTGTCAGGATCAGTGATCACAAGTTTGATGTAATGGCGTAGCACAGCGGAATAAGAACAAGAATTAGACAAATTGTAGCAAGAATTTGATACTCGTATGCATTAAGAACAAATACGGTTATAACGAGAGAATATATTTCTGTAACAAGGAATGTTTCAATAATATCGAATATTTCTGATCAAATCATTCATTTATTACAATAGGTTGACACTCCTATATAGAGTGCAATCGCTGCTGTTATCACGGGAAAGTGACAACTGGCAGATCTATTACAAAAATAACTAACTCTTAACAAACTACTGAAATGTTCACAACTACTGAGAACATATCAGAGTGTTAAGTACAAAATAAGAAACTACTGATAAGAAACTACTGAAACTACAACGACTGAAGAACAAGCTCTTCAGTCGTTTTACAAAACTACTGATAAATATAAAACTACTGATGGGCACAACAACTGAAGAAGTATTCTTCGGCTGTTGTGTCAAACTACTGAAAAGATAAAACATAAAACTACTGAAAGGTAAACCGTCACAACTACTGAAGAAGACCTCTTCAGCTGTTGTGACAACGTCTGATACTTTGGTCTTTAGCACTTGTGTCTTCAGACTTTGTCTTCAGCACTTGTGTCTTCAAACTTTGTCTTCAGCACTTGTGTCTTCAGACTTTGTCTTCAGCACTTGTGTCTTCAGACTTGTCTTCAGCACTTGTGTCTTCAGACTTTGTCTTCAGCACTTGTCTTCAGACTTTGTAATCAGCTGTTGTCTTCAGCTGTTGTGGTCTTCAGTAGTTGTTGTGACGTCTGTGGGACTTAAAGGTTTTTCTGATCCGGCTCATTGGTTCTTTTGGTCCACACACCTTTATGGGTGAATATGTAGATCTCTGCCATACTCATTAGATTAGAGTTTCTTACGAGTTCCACGTAAAATGGTGATATCTAGATCACCATTTTTATGTTTACACTGATTTTAGGGATGGTATGCATTCTTAAATATGTTTTACATGTAGATATAATGTTTAGACGAATAAAGTTACCACCTTCAATGATAGGTTTATGTTATGTCAATTTTACGATATTATTCACAGTCTATGTAAGAACCCTAGTGTAACACCCCAAAATATTAAAACGAGTCAGCAATGCTAATGGGCTCAATTAGTGGGTATGTAATAAAAAATATAGGAATGAATGGGTTATGGGCTAAATTAAGCTTATGGGCAAGAGGCTAAGTGATTAAGGGCCCATAATCAACCCTTTAACCCACCTAATCAGCCATCATCTCCTCATTTGTAACTCAAGATTTGAGAGAGAGAGAGGAGAGAGAGGGTAGAGAGTGAAAGTGAAGAAAAACTCAAGATTTGGAGCTTCAAAGGTTAAGGGATTGAAGATCTAGCTGATTGAGCATTAGACCACAAGAAAGAAGCAAAAAGTCTAGGTAAGAATCAGCCTTAAACCCCTCTGTAGCTCAAATCCGGATTCAAGGGTTTTGGGTTTTGAAAAGTTGCCAAGAATTGCATAAAGGTCATATTTTTACATATGAAATCATATAAAAAGCATAGATATAGCTTCATGTATAATAAACTAAGGATTTGGGCGTAAAAAGTTATGTTTTTGGGTTAAAAAAATGTTGGCTCATCATTTTAGCTTGATCTGCGAAACCGTTTGCTCATCCAGTGAAATTGCCTATTCAAGCTGCGAAACTGTGAGTTTTCTGTGAAACTATAGTTTCGCTAGTAATTTCGCAGCCATGGAATTCAAAAGAAAGTTGGGCGAAATTGCCATGCGAAACTGTCAGCCAAACTACCAGCGAATCTACTTATCTGACAACGAAATTGGTAGTGAATTTAGGCAAAAATTAATCTCTTTGAGTGTTAACTTATGGGTAGGATGTGTATTGTGATCCTAGCTTAGAAGCTTAATTTAGAAGCTAGTCACGGTATCCAGGTGAGTTCTAGATCCCCTTGTTTATAAGTTTTCCATGTTTTGGGGCTATTATGCATACTAAATATACGTTTTTAAAAGACAAGATTTTAAGAGGGTTTAATCGGAAGATTGATTTTTCTATAACAAAATTTGTTATATAAATTTTTAAAAATAAAATTTCTTGGACCCCACTAGGGGTTGCTGCCCTAGGACCCCACTAGGGGCTACTGCCCCTAGGACCCCCGCTGTCAAGGGTTGCCGCCCCCAAATCCCCACTATCCGTGAAGGGTCAGTTATGTTTTTATAATGAATTGTACTTGGTATGTTGTGTACTTAATAAGTTAAGTATTATATATTAAAGTGGAAGATAATATTAATGAGAAGTGGAACTTAACGAATGTTACCTCGGGCCTTTTGGTGATGAAAATTCTTTCAAGCACTATGATAGACTTCACTTATGTGAGTCTAATGTATGATGATGGATCCGTATTCATGAGCAGGCTATGTGCCTTGCAGTGTGGATCAACTGTCGGGGTTAGCTACCATTTTCGTGTGTACCGATAGGGATCGACATTTGTTGTTGATCAACAAGGCTCTCTTGCTTTGTGCAATCTCATTTATGATGAAATGAAAGATAATAAAAGAAGGAAAGATAATGAACATGCTTATTAAGATGCAAATGTTATTTATTATGATGTATGCATGGTCACTATATGAAAGATAAAGTTTATATTTTTTTATATTAACTAAAACTAGAACTCACTCAGCAAAGCTGACTTTTACGTATAATAGTTGGCTGGTAAATGTTGATGCTGACGATGGTACCAGGTTGGGAGCTACTTGGAGGGAAATGGATGGCATTTATGTTTATGAAATATTTTATTGTAATTTAAGAAAAAGTACTTTGATTTTATATTACAATTGAAAGACAAATGTATGATTAGAACATAAACTGAAAGTTTTAAGTGAATTTATTTTATTCCGCTGCATTGTTTTGTTATTAAAATGGTTTTATGCTATGATTAACCAACTGTGAGTCTTCTCAGGAACGGGGCCTTACACCTAGACTACATATCAATGTTCTAATGATTTTCACAGGATGTAATGGTATAACTTTGTATAGTTTCCATCTCAACTTCTATTGGAAAACTCCATTATTACCCGTATGCACTTCTTTATCCGCATTAACTTCTTAGTTAGTCTAAGTATGACCAATGTGAAAGAATAAATTGTTACCCGCATTCACATCATTTTCCGCATTGACCTTTTAGTTAGTCTAAGTATGGCTAACGTGGAAGAGTGAAATATTACCTGCATTCCTCTCTTCATCCGCATTGACATATTAGTTAGTTTAAGTATGGCCAATACGGAAGAGTGAACTATTACCTGCATTGGTTTACTCAGTTGCATCACTCAACCGCTATATGCATTCTCTATTACCCATATTGACCTAACCCTTAACTAACTCAAAGTTCACCCGCATTAAGCCAAGCTATCTGCATTGGAACCCATTCGTATTCATCTGTATTGATATAACCATCCATATTGGTTTAGTACCTAGTCGATATAGACCACTATGTACTCATTCGCATTAGTCAAGAGTCATCCGTTTTGATTAGTGGTCATAAGCATTAATTAACCTTCATTCACCTTCACTTTACTTAGAATATTTCCCTATGTTTACCTATTGTCCAAGCCCAAGGGAATTCATGCATAGTTATGCCTATTTTTATTAACTAAAATCAAAATGTTAAAAAGGATTTCAATATAATTTATGCTTTTACCTAAGTCTAGCTTTGGGCTAGCATTCACACTAGTTTGCTTTGTGCTCGTATTCAAAGTAGCTTGCTTTGTGCTTGCATTCACATGCCTATTTTGTGCTAGCAATCATAGGCTTTCTTTGTGCTAGCATTCATAATAGCTTGCTTTATGCTCATATCAAAAGTAGCTTGCTTTGTGCTCGCAGTCAAAGTCCTACTTTCTGCTAGCAATCATAGTGTAACGCCCAGTTATTTAAGCAAAGAAGGAAGAAAAAGAAAGAAAAGTTGTAAAGCCCAAGTAAAGGGAACAAAGATGTAAAAAGGACAAAAAACTTTGAAAATTTGGTGTAAAAGTGGGCATGGCCGCCCACTTCATGTACAACACAATATCTTCGGATACTTTTAGAGAGAGAAAGAGCAGAGCTTGGGTTTGAAGAAGAACAAGTGCAGAAGCTCGAATTTAAGGTAAGAAATTTTGGTTTTTAAGTGTTCTTAACTAGCCTTGCCTCAGTTTTATGCTTATGTGTGTTTGCATGTTCGGTTGTGTATGTTTTGGTGGGTTTATAGGCGGTTGAACTCAAGTGCAAATGGGTTATTAAAGAAGTCATAACCAAAGGCTGCAAAGGTGAGTTCTAGAGCCCCCTTTCTCCCTGTTTTTAATTGTTTTGGGGCAGGAAATGCATGTATGAACTTTTTATAAAAGTTGAATTTATACCCGTATGTATGTATGTGTGTATGTTGCGGGTGGGGTTTGATTTTGGGCAATGTATGTGTTTGATGTTGTTATGTAGATGTTCTAAGGCTTAGAATGCATCAGTTAAGCTTAGAATAAGTTTGAGCATGATTGGGTACTTATTTATGATGTTTAATTGTGAAATAGGCTGCTCATGCGCCCAAATAGGGTTCATGCACCTAGTATGGAAATTAACCTAAGTGTCCTCATACACCCGAAACCTCATGCGCCCATATAGTAGTCATGCGCCTAGAAATAGGCAAAATTTGACTAAGTGTTCATATGCCCAGATAGATCATGCGCCTAAGCACTCATGCACCTGCATAGTGCTCATGCGCCTAGAATTGCCCAGAATAGACTAAGTGTTGCTCATGCGCCCCAATAGTGCTGATGCGCTGAAAGGTCATGCGCTTGCATAGTGCTCATGCGCCTAAAGACCTAGAATATTTCCTGACTTTTTGGGGAAAAAGTGAAATGTAGGCCTTGACTTGGGAGGTTCCCGGAGGCTACGTAAGTTGACTTTTTGAAGTCAAAGATGATGTGATGAGCAATGTATGTATGATGTATGATGTATGATGTATGATTGATGCTTATGCATGATGGTATGTATGATGTATGTTATGTATAGATGATGATGCCCCGTATGGTGATGTTGTATGTTTTATGCTTATGTTCCTGTTATGTATGATTATTTTCCCGTGGCTTTACATCGAATGTTAATGAATGAAAATATTATGTAACGTAAAGTGGAAGATAATGAAAAGAGGAACGTAAAGAAAGACTGAATGCATGCATTGATGAATGGAAGATGGTAAATAAAGTCTTGCAAGCACGATATAGAGAAAAACACTCAATGAAGAGTGTTAGTTCATCGGTGTGTGGGATAGCTACCCTAGAAGGATGCACACCGGGGTCTTTCTTTGTGATTGACCATTTGAATGGAACCTTTGTCGTTTACCCTAGGTACTGTGGTCAGGCCACTGGGTGCCATGACGGGGGGTCTATGATAGACCGCGGCCTAGTACACACTTTATGCATGATGGTGGGGTATAGCACATGGCAATGGTACACCTGAACTTACCCTAGGTACTGTGGTTAGGCCACTAGGCGCCATGATGAGGGTCTATAATAGACCTCGGCCAGTACCCGCTTTATGCATGACGGTGGGGTAAAGTTCATGGTTTTGGTATGGAATGTAAAGAAGTAAAGATGAACGTATGAATGAAAGTAAGAAAGCATGAATGAATGAGAATGAAAGTAATTTATGAATGTGAATGATAATGTCATACGATGAATGAATGAAAGTTAACGAATAAAAGATGAAGCTAATAATGATATTATCTATATGTACGCATGATGTGTGACCACATATAATTTTAAAGAACGGTTTTAAACAAAAGTAAAGTATGTTTGATTTTAAAACTAGAACTCACTCAGCAACGCTGACTTTTATGTGTTTCCGGTTGCTGAGGATGGCACGGGGCGGCTACTTGGCTTTTTTGGATGGATCCATTTTTATAATGCTTTTGTGATGTAATGCAACAAATATTTTGTAATGTGATAACGATGTATTATTTTGCAAAAACTTTTATAATGAAATGAAATGTCATTTTTGAATGTTTCCGCTGCAGTGTTTATTTAAGTTAAATGTAAATATATGTTTTATATGCGATGGTCGACCAGCTGTGAGCGTCCCGGAAACGGGGCCTTACAAGTTGGTAGCAGAGCCAACATTTAAGTGAGATGGGTAAATTTTCAAAAGAAACCTAAACTTAAACTGAAAATGGGATGGAAAGGGGAGGGATGCCAGTCCGAGTAGCTGCGTGCCATCAGGTATTTTCTTAATGTTAACTGACATTATGTGCGCATGTTATGTGGTTTATGTGTTGTTTTTAGATTTTGATACTGATGTAGTCATTATAGGTAATGCTTGGGGTATGAAGAATAAAGTAAGTGGCTAATCACAACTCGCCACTGTAATTAAAGACTTACTATACTTGACATAAACTGAGCTGTTCCCTTGAATGATCGTGATGGTGTTTGAATCTTATAGTGTGTGTTAGAGGATGGCCGGTGGCAGATCATCGAAAGCTTCAAGGGGTGGAGGTCGTGGTGTGCATGGTGCTGAACCGCAACCCAAAAGAGGAAGGCCTAGAGTTGAAATGGTGGTTCATGAAGAACTCGTGACCCCTCATCCGAAGGGCGGAGATAATAGTGCTAACCTGAGGGCCTCAGTGAAGGAGGTTGTTATGGAAGAGGTGCACCAGGTCATGCAGACGATCCTACCGTCTGTGGTGACCGAAGTGATAAAGGCCGTAAGGGAAGGAGAAAGAAAGGAGAGAAACAGGTCCTCGAAGAACGTGAGCGACCGGAGCCTGAAATGGTTCTCTCCGATGATGAAGAGGAGGAAGAAGAAGAGCCTGCGTTGGAGGCGGCTATAACTACGAGGCATTTCAAAGATGCAAGCCCCTACTTTTGATGGCAACGGCACTGCTGCTGCTGCTCAGCGGTGAGTGAAAGAGATGGAAGCTGTCTTGAATATCAGCAAGTGTCGAGAGGACCAACAGGTGAAGTTTGCTGCCCATTCATTCGTGGACTCGGCTTTGTTCTGGTGGGACAATATCTTCCAAGCCGAGGGTAGTTGGGTGATAGGGAGGATGAAGTGGGCAGAGTTGAAGAGGCTAGTGATGAAGAGTTCTGTCCTCATCGAAAGATGGATAAGGTTGAGAGAGAGTTCTTGCAGCTGGAGGCAGGAACCATGACACACCAGCAGTATATCACCAAGTTCAACGAGACGGCATGGTTGGTGCTAGATCAAGTGACACCCTCGTCATGAAAGATTAAGAGATATATCCAGGGCTTGCTGGCGGATATCCGTAGGCACATGATCGCCTCCCGGCCGAGCACGTTTAGGTTGGCGGTTGATTTAGCAGGGACATTGTATGATGAGAGAATTGTGGTGGTGGCTGAAGGCAACAAGAAAGGTGGTGGTGACCAGAATTGGAGTGGGAAAAAGTTTGGTCGAGGTGGTGCCCCGACGAGTAACAAGAAGGCGCGGGTAGATGACCGCCGTGTGGTCCCGTCTAGTGCGGGGTTGAAGAAATGTGGTAGATATGGAAGGGAGCATATTGGAGAATGTAGGCTGGGATTGAACTTATGCTTCAAGTATGGGAGGATGGGACATATAGAAAAGGATTGTCATGTGGTCACTGTGGTGGAGAGGGTTATATGACCAGGGACTACAAGAAGCCAAGGGCTGAAGGTTCGGGAGTGAAGAAGGCTGGAGGAGAAGGGCGGAGGGCGAGTGCCAGAGCATTCACAATGAAGCATGAGGAGGCTAGGACGAACCCCGATTTTGTGTCAAGTACATTTCTTGTAAACCAAACTTAGCCTCTGTGTTATTTGATTCAGGTGCTAGTAAAAGTTTTATATCTCCTGCTTTTTGTGCTAAATTGCCTGTTAGTAGTAAGAATATAGATATGCCCTTCGATGTAGAAACTACCATAGGTAAGTCTACCAGGATTTCAAAGATGATAGAAGGTTGTGACATAGAGCTAGAAGGTCACAAGTTTCCTATTAGACCATTTGTGATGACCTTAGGCAGGTTTGACGTAGTCCTAGGAATGGATTGGTTGGTAGACTATAAGGAGAACATTGTGTGTCGTAAGAAGATGATTCGATTAACAACTCCTGACAGGAGTACGGTGACGGTTTGTGGTGATCGAGTCACGACGATTCGGAAGGTGATTTCGATGGTGGTGGCGGGAAAGTGCATGAGGCGTGGATGTAGTGCCTACTTGGCCTATGTAAATGATGTGGATACGCCAACACCACAACTAACCGATGTACCGGTGGTGTGTGACTTTCCAGATGTGTTTCCCGAAGACTTACCAGGAGTGCCACCTGACTGCGAGATCGAGTTCTAGATTGACTTGATTCCGGGTGCCCAACCTGTTGCTAAGGTGTCGTATCGGTTGGCTCCGACCGAAATGAAAGAGTTGATGGAGCAATTGCAAGAGTTGCTTGATAAGGGGTTCATTAGACCGAGTATCTCACCTTGGGGTGGTCCGGTCTTATTTTGAGGAAGAAAGACGGTAGTGTGAGAATGTGTATAGACTACCATGAGCTGAACAAGTTGACAGTGAAAAATCGGTACCCGTTACCGAGAATTGATGGTCTTTTTGATTAGCTCCAAGGTGCCAGTTGGTTCTCGAGGATAGACCTTCGATCTGGTTACCATCAGTTGAAGGTGAAGGAGCAGGATATTCCTAAAACGGCTTTTCGCACACGCTATGGACATTACGAGTTTCTTGTTATGTCTTTTGGTTTGACCAATGCGCCAACGACTTTTATGGACTTGATGAATCGAGCGTGTCGGCCGATGTTGGATAAATTAGTGATTGTGTTTATCGATGATATCTTTATTTATTCCAAGAGTAAGGAGGAGCATGTCGGTCACATTCGGGAGGTGTTAGAGACGTTGAGAAGGGAGAAGTTGTATGCTAAATTCTCCAAGTGCGCATTCTGGTTACGCGATGTTCAATTCTTGGGTCACGTGGTAATCCGGAGGGGATTATGGTGGACCCGGCAAAAGTGGAGGCGGTGATGCAATGGAGTTCTCTAAAGACGCCATCCGAGATTCGTAGTTTCTTGAGTTTGGCGGGCTACTACAGAAGGTTTATTCAAGACTTCTCTAAGATCACTTCTCCACTAACCAAGTTGACCCGTAAGGATGTAAAGTTTGTGTGGGGTCAAGCCTAAGAGAAGCCGTTCGAGGAGTTAAAGGCGAGGTTGACTCAAGCTCCTGTCTTGTCGCTACCCGATGGAAGTGATGATTTGGTGGTTTATTCAGATGCTTCCTACTCGGGGTTGGGATATGTGTTGATGCAAGAGGAAAGATTATAACCTATGCATCCCGACAGTTGAAAGTTCATGAGGTCAATTACCCTAGTCATGACTTGGAGCTAGCAGCTGTGGTCTTCACGTTAAAGATATGGAAGCACTACCTATACGGTACGACGTGCACCATATTCACTGACGACATGAGCTTGAAGTATTTCTTCGAGCAGAAAGATTTGAACATGAGGAAAAGGAGATGGTTGGAGCTCATAAAGGACTATGATTGTGAGATCCATTACCATCCGGGCAAAGCCAACATGATGGAGGATGCCCTTAGCCGGAAGGAGAGACCCGAGCAGATTTGGGTAAAAGCTTACCAGTTGATCATGACCTCCGACGTGATGAAGCAAGTCAAGGACTTTCAAGATGAAGCATTGAAAGAAAATCATCTTAACTCTAAAAGAATGAGAGGTCTGGTCGTGGAATTGGGTGAAAACACACTTGGTGTTAGAACCCAATTCAGGGGGATGTGGATTCCTCGTTTTGGGGATCTACGTGTGAAGATCATGGATGAAGCTCATAAGATTGGATACTCTATTCATCCCGGTGCTAAGAAGATGTACCAAGACATGAAGAAAGACTATTGGTGGCTAGGTATGAAGCGTGGTATGGTGTGGAGTATGTGAGTAAATGCCTTGCTTGTTTACAAGTGAAGGCCGAGCACCAAAAGCCGTATGGGAAGATCCAAACTTGGACATACCGGAGTGGAAGTGGGAGCACATCACCATGGAGTTATTACCAAACTACCGTGTACCGCGTGAGGGTATGATGCCATATGGGTGATCGTTGATCGTTTGATGAAGAGTGCTCACTCCTACCAATGCGCGAGATATATTCATCCGAGAGGTTGGCTGATCTTTTCATTAAGAGATTGAACTCGTCATGGTGTGCCGGTGTCTTATGTGTCTGATCATGACACCGGTTTACATCCAAGTTTTGGAAGAAATTCATGATGCGATGGGCACGAGGTTACATATTAGCACGACTTATCATCCTCAGACGGATGGTCAGTCAGAAAGAACGATTCAGACGCTGGAAGATATGCTTCGGGCATGTCTCATCGATTATAGAAGAAGTTGGGATGACCACTTACCATTAGCTGAGTTCTCATATAACAATAGTTATCATGCAGTATTGGTATGCCTCCTTATGAGATACTATATGGGAGGAGATGTAGAACACCCGTGTGTTGGGGTGATATTAGTAATAAAGAGTTAGGGATCGTCGAAGTGGTCGAGGCTATGACTAAGAAGCTGGAAAGGATCAAGGCCTATATGAGGTAGCTAAAGATAGACAAAAGTCGTATGCTGATAAACGACGCATACCAATTGAGTTCTAGGTGGGGATAGAGTTATGTTGAAAGTCTCACCTTGAAAAGGTATCATTTGGTTCCAGAAAGCGGGGAAAGTTGAGCCCAAGATACATAGGGCCATTTCGAATCATTACTCGAGTAGGAGAGGTGGCCTATAGATTGGAGTTACCAGATGAGTTAAGTGGAATCCACCCGACATTCCATGTTTCTCATCTGAGAAAGTGCTTAGCAGACAAGGATATGATCGTATCATGGAGGATATCAAAGTAGATAAAAGGCTCAAATATGTGGAGCAACCAGTGGCGTTCATTGATCGTAAAGAGAAGAGGTTGAGGAATAAAGTGGTTCCTCTTGTGTGCGTATAGTAGAAGCATAGAAAGTGATCTGAGTCTACGTGGGAGACTGAAGAAGAAATGAGACAACATTACCCACGATTGTTTGAGGAATAACAGGTTTCGGGGACGAAACCTATATAAGGGGGGTGGACTTGTAATGCCCGATTATTTAACCAAAGAAGGAAGAAAACGAAAGAAAAATTGTAAAGCCCAAGTAGAGGGACCAAAGATGTAAAAAGGACAAAAAGCTTTGAATAGTTGGTGTAAAAGTGGGCATGGCCGCCCACTTCACGTACAACACAATATCTTCGGATATTTTTAGAGAGAGAAAGAGCGGAGCTCGGGTTTGATGATGAACAAGTGCAGAAATTCGAATTTATGGTTTATAAGTGTTCTTAACTGGCCTTGCCTTGGTTTTAAGCTTATGTGTGTTTGTATGTTCGGTTGCTTATGTTTTGGTGGGTTTCTAGGCGGTTGAACTCAATTGCCAACGGGTTTTTGAAGAAGTCATAACCAAAGGCCGCAAAGGTGAGTTCTAGAGCCCCCCTTTTCCCCATTTTTAATTGTTTTAGGGCTGGAAATGCATGTATGAATTTTTTATAAAAGTTGGGTTTATACCCGTATGTATGTATGTGTGTATGTTGTGGGTGGGGTTTGATTTTGGGCCATGTATGTGTTTGATGTTGTTATGTAGATGTTTATAATACTTTGAATGCATGATTTAAGCTTAGAATAAGTTTGAGCATGATTGGGGACTTAGTTATGATGTTTAAGTGTGAAATAGGCTGCTCATGCGCCCAAATAGGGTTTATGCACCTAGTATGGAAATCTGTGTAAGTGTCCTCATACGCCCGAAACTTCATGTGCCCATATAGTAGTCATGCGCCTAGAAATATGCAAAATTTGACTAAGTGTTCATACGCCCAGATAGCTCATGCGCCTAAGCACTCATGCGCCTGCATAGTGCTCATGCGCCAGGAATTGCCCAGAATAGACTAAGTGTTGCTCATGTACCCCAATAGTGCTGATATGCTTGAAAGTGGCCCATGCGCTTAAGTGTTCCTCATGCACCTGAAAGTTCATGCGCCTGCATAGTGCTTATGTGCCTAAGACTTAGAATATATTTTGACTTTACGGGAGGCCTTGACTTGGGAGGTTCCCGGGTGCTATGTAAGTTGACTTTTTGAAGTCACAGATGATGTGATGGGCAATGTGTGTATGACGTATGATGTATGATTGATGCTTATGCATGATTGTATGTATGATGTATGTTATGTATCGATGATGATGCCCCGATGGTGATGTTGTATGTTGTATGTTTATGTTCCTATTATGTATTATTATTTTCCCGTGGCTTTACATCGAATGTTAATGAATGAGAGTATGATGTAATGTAAAGTGGAAGATAATAAAAAGAGGAACGTAAAGAAAGAATGAATGCATGCATTAATGGTAAAAAAAGTCTTGCAAGCACGGTATAAAGAACAAACCATCAATGAAGAGTGTTAGTTCAACGGTGTGTGGGATAGCTACCCCAGAAGGATGCACACCGGGGTCTTTCTTTGTGATTAACCATTTGGATGGAACCTTTGTCACTTACCCTTGGTACTGTGGTCAGGCCACTAGGCGCCATGACGGGGGGTCTATGATAGACCTCGGCCCAGTAACCCCTTTATGCATGACGGTGGGGTATAGCACATGGAAATGGTACACCTTAACTTACCCTAGGTACTGTGGTCAGGCCACTGGGTGCCATGATGGGGGGTCTATAATAGACCTCGGCCCAGTACCCACTTTCTGAATGAAGATTGGGTAAAGTTCATGGTTTTGGTATGGAATGTAAAGAAGTAAAGATGAACGTATGACTGAAAGTACCCTAGATTATATGTCTAGGGTTCATGTTTTTATCAGCTTCATGTCTTAGGTTAAAATTGTTAAAAGAACCCTAGATTATATGTTAAAAACAAAAATAATTTAAAAAAAATGAGAGGTATAATATGGTTTGAATCCGAATCTTACTAAAATACGAAACCCATAGTACCCTTGACAACCTGCTTGCCCGCATTGATTGATATAGTCCAAGAATAGATCAATACGGATGAGTAAAAGTACTACCCACATATGTTTATGTGAATAAGACACTGTTACCCGCATTTTTTGTCCTCAGCCATATTAGTTCCTTAGTTTGTCTAAGGGTAACTAATGCAGATGGGAAACTATTACCCGTATTTGTTGTTCTTAGTCGCATTAGTTCCTTAGTTTGTTTAAGGGAAACTAATGCGGATAGGACAACTGTTTCCTGCATTTATTTCCCCTTAGCCATATTGTTCCTTAGTTAGTCTAAGGGTAACCAATGTAGATAGGTATTTGTTACCGGCATATGTTCACTTAGCCGTATAAACCCTTGCTTGCATTTGTCTACTTAGCTGCATACATTGATACCCTCATTTGTCCGGCACTTAGCCAAATTTAAAGGCTCATCCTCATTAAGCCCATACTTAGCCAAGAAAGATTATTGTTACTGGAATTAACTATAGTAATCTTTATTTCATAGCCACCATACATATTAGCCTACAAAACATTTGTATTAGATCACTATTAATCGCATTCATCACACTTGTAATATTTTCCCCATGCTTACCCTCAGGGATTCTTACCCAGTTATACCTAACCTATTAAATCTAGACAAGTTTTAAAAAGAATACTAATATGATTACCCTTGGCTTGTCGTGTGCTTGTATCTCACTGGTATGCTCTATGCTAACAACTTATTGGATTGCTTTATGCTAGCATCTTACTAGGCTTGCTTTATGCTAGCATCTCACTAGTCTACTCTATGCTAACAACTTATTGGCTTGCTTTGTGCTTGCATCTCATTAGGCTTGCTATATGCTAACATCTCACTGGTCTACTATATGCTTACCCTCAGGGATTCCCCCATTTTTTATATCCTAGATCACTAAACCAACCCTTTTTTATTGCAAGCCTGATTTGAACTTGATGTCCGTTTCAATTCGATTATTCAAGTTGTCTTAATATATAAACTTAAACCATAACTTCCTTAGAAAAAGTGCAATTGTTTCAGCTCAATTCGCGACCAAATAGGTTAATTATACAACCTAAATGCAAATGCCATCATTCTGATCATGATATTTTAGTCAAATGAAACTATAACTGCTCCTATGTTGGTTAATTCAAACTGAAACCCTAAATCAAAACCTTTAACTCTTTGATCTTGAAATTGATCGAATGTACCTATATAATAGAGGGGAATCCTTCCTAACCAATTCATTTGAACTTTCTATAACATCAAGTTAAACCAAATACACATGTTTATCGATCTCGATCTCCCTTCAACCTGTTGAACCTACATCATAGTCGAAACCATTTTCTTAACATCACAGGTTTCAATTAACCAAGGGTTTTAGAATATCATCATTATTAGAAGTTTTGCAAGTCATTAATCTAGATTATAATCATCATCATCCCTTGAATCAATCCTATGTCTAGTGGCATGATTCATTGTTCTTCTTTTCATCAAATATATACCAATTCAAGTAATTCCGCACACATACACACTTGATTTCATGTGGGAAGCAAAAGCCCTATGGTTAATTGGGTTAACAACTTCATGTTCAATTTGGATTAATTCAAAACTAGGGTTATTGAGTATTTGGGGATTTCTTTCAATAACCTATTTTACTAAATAAAATCCAACCTCACTCAGATGATGGGCTTTGACCTGCTGATTTCACTCTCATTGTTTGTAGGAGAGACTCGGGTTCGAACTTGGCCTCCCCCATATATTTTAATTTATAATTTAATTATAGAAGGTTAAATATATATTATATATATATCATATAAAAGTTTTTATGTCTATTATAACTTAATCGAAGGTTATTTATTAATTTTTAAAGCAGTTCAAACATTAGAATTATATAATCCTCTATTTTTAAGATTACAAAAACCAAGTCAATTCAATTATTAGGTTGATTTGTTAGTTTGTATTTTTGTTACACTATTGCACTTATAAGTCTTGACATTGCCATGTGAATTGAATTGTTTTCAATCAATTTAATCAATCCTATTTGTATTGAAATCTATGTTACTCACTGACTAATTTGTTAGCTGACTCGTTAGTTTTTCACATGATTTTAGAAATGAAGATTAGTAGACTTATATATGCATATTTGTGCCTTGGACTTAGTCAAAATTGTAGATAATTCATTGTGATTATTTGAGTTTTTATTTGATTTGTAATATATTATTTTTATTAGTATTATTTAATACAAAAAAACATTTAATATTATATTAACGTATATCAGCAATCGATTCATGTTCGTACGCCCCGCTGATTCCGCCATCGGTTGGGGTGTGATAATGATCAATGATAATTACGTTATGAATGATCTATGATGTCTATGTTAATTAGGAAAATTTTCCACTATGATCATTCTTCAAAGCTTTTATGAGTTTAGGACTTATGATTTAATTAAAACTAAAACTCGCTCAACAACACTGTAAGATTTATATAAAGACTGATACATCTAAAACATCCAAAGTCTTTCTTGCATGCATGCACTGAAGTACAGAGTCAAAATGTTTTGGAAGTTTTACATCATGCACTTGAAATATTCTAAGTGTAAAATCTTTCGAAGCCAAAACCAATATCTTTCGAAGCCAAAAGTGAAGTCTTCTGAAGCTTCAAAGACAAAGTCTTTCGAAGCCAAGAAGTGAAGATAGATTTCTTCCAAAGACTTTGAACACATGCTTGATCTAATTTAATTTACCATAAAGGTGAACCACTTACCGTTGCGATTCTGTTCAGTCACCAACTTACATAAGTTGGTGAAAAGGTCCATGCCTTTGGTAACTGTACATTAAGGTCTTGAATCTATGCTTTCTACTTTATGTTCTTTTATCCTTTTTGTAATATATTAGGATGTGAGCTATAGCATGTCATAGTCACTAGCCAAAATGCAATCTGCCTTGTAACTATACTTTTGATTTTCTTGTCTAGTTCAAATGTTTCCAGCTGGTCTTCTTAGTATGGGAGGTTGTAGGGTGTAGTATAAAGTATCTCAGGTCCTTATAACTTTCTTATGCTTTGTAACACTTGTAAAAGAACTTGAGAGCAATATACAACATCCTTGTAAACCAGTACTTATGTTGTTCTATCTCTTGTTCTGTCTCATATTTGTTTGTGTTCTAAGTATATAACCTTTATGTTTCAGTTCTCTATTTGATATGTTAAGTGTTTTTGAACACCTCTCCTCATTCTGTGTTGTGTTATAAGTGACCATCCCTCAAACGGTCCTGCAACACTGACATTTATTATGCATGTCAAGTAAATCCAGGATTGCCAAATAATAAAGTAAATCTAGGCTTGGTTGAGTTGTTAATTCTTGGTCATGAAAAGGCTCCAGGATCAGAGACCGGCATCACGTTAATATTTTTATATGAATATGAACGTTAAACAATGATTTTTGTTGATGTAATGGTTTGACTAATTATGACTTGGTTGTAATCAAATGTTTATGTTTGTGCTACATTATAAATTATTAAATTTTCAGTTTAAGTATTATGATTATGTTCATGGCATCAACTGTGAGGTTGCAAGAAAGCTGGGCCTTGTATTATGTAATTGAATAGTTGAATATGACTTGATTGTTGGTTTGGCATTATGTTTCCGTTGCTTATTAAAATGAAATTTTTAGTTTAAGAATGATGGTTATGTGCATAAAACCAAGTATGAGGTTGCCTTTAAAAAAGGCTTTACAAGTTGGTATCAAATCCATAGTTTGAGAGATTTGGGCATTTTCTTATGCCTGGACTTAAACTATAAAATGGACCAAAAGTAATAATTGATGCCAGTACGGGAGGTTTTTGCTAAGTAAGAAAAGATCAATGTTTTATTGTATATCTCAATGTGCCATACATGCTACATGCTTTCTATATGTTCTCTATCTCGGCAGTTTTGAGCATAGAGTGAAGCTCACTTATGTTCTTGTCCCACCCGTTCATGTTATAGTTCATGTCAAAGTTGTCAAACCTTTTTGACAAAGAGTTGAGGATTAAATCTGTAGCCAACTCTTTCGAGACAGGACAATTTAGCATTTCGAGGCGGTCGATGTGGCTTTTCATCTTAAGTACATAAGATGAAACAGATTGGATGTCATCCATACAACACACATGGAGTGCTCGAACCGTTTCGAAGCGCTCAACCTGTGCTTGTTGTTGGAACATTTCCTTCAACTGGGTTATCATGTAGTATGCTCCATTATGTTCATACTCCTTTTGGAGATCTGGAATCATACTTCCCAACATGAAGCAAGACACTTGGACCGAGTCCTCAGTGTATATTTACCCAATTCTTGTAGGCCTTATCATCATCCTTACTAGATTGATCGGGAATCGGATCGTCTAATATGTATGATCGTTTCTCTTGCTTGAGAACAATTCTCAAGTTTCAAAACTAATCAATAAAGTTATCATGGTTTAGACGCTCCTTTTGGAGAATGGTCCTTAGTGATAGTGAGTGAGCAGACGGGATTTCATTATTTTCATTATGTTGGTGGCCATCTACAAAATATAACAAGTTCAATTTTAGTAATTTCGATATTGTTCATATTTTAATAATTAAAACCCCTTTTAAGTGTCTTACAAATTTTAAAATCTAGAATCCAACGTTACATTTAAATAGTGGTTAGGTGACCTTCATCCCATTATTTAAATTAACAAGGTAGTCAATATTTTGACAATTGCAACTTCTAGGGTATGGGATGACTTTAAAACATCATATGTATAGTCGGCATGTTAATCCCATCAACACCTTTGTAAACCACATTGTAGGTGATCCATTTAATATGGTTTGCAAATTAAGTTTACCCTACTTGCACACACATGTGAGGTTTCCAACATAAGTGGTTAGGTGACCTTATCCCACAAATATGGTATCCCCACCTCAAGTCACAAGTTCACTCAAAATGGTTAGGTGACCATTATCCCATTAAGAGTTTCCAAATGACTCAAGTGTTGTGCAAAAGGATGGTGTTAAACTTGTTTATAATAGAAATTAAATTTTCATAATCTTAGTCTAGAAATCTCTATGTATCTTATATTTGCATGCTTTCAACTACAAGGTACCCTATGGTTCACTTTTAATAAAACCTCTTTTATTAAAACCATTAGTCCTTTTAATAACCTTTTATTAACCACTTAATGATAAAGAACCATCAAAATTTCAGCTTGTAAAGTTTGTCCAAGAACAACAATGAACCCCTTATTTCAGCCCTAAAGTTTCAACCAACATAAACTAAAACTTTAAGGTTTGTCCAAACAACACAATCAACCATTTGATGTAAATCTTTCAAGGTTTATACTAAAGCATGCAAGATTAAACTTTGAAACATAAGGGATTCATATATCCACAACAAAACAGCCCCGTCCATGAAAACTAATTTTTCAAGACCTTTTGAAGCACATATTCCACATATCTGGCTCTAGATGCCATTTTTGGGTTTTGTCACATGTAAAACAAGCTAGTTTAACCATTTAAACTACAATAATGCAGCAGAATATATGTTTTAACATATGGTTACCAATATGAAAATTTTAGCATCTTAAAGCATAAACAAAACCCAAGAATAAGGTCAATAATATATGTGAAATGGTGTGCTATCAAACCATAAAACAACCATAGGGAGTTCATAGATACAAGCTTTCTTGTACAAATGTTGTAGATGTATGAGATGAAGATGAAGATGTTGTTGAATATCCAGCCCTCACGAGAGATAGCCTCAAGTAGTGATACTGTGAATTCGGTTTTTCTCCGGATCGATAAACATCCAAGCATGTTCTTGACGGAAGGATGAACAACCAAAACCAAAAGTCAAATCAATAACACGAACTATCAAATATTGGTTTCATTGATAAAAACCTAACGATTACAAGCTCGTTACAACATAAGAATCAAGACTCTTGGCAAGGGGAAGATCGAGAATGATCTCTCCTCTCATCCGGCAGCCCTAGGCTCCGGGCAGACTTCCTCTCAATCCTCTATGCTTCTACACATTGAAACTGGTATATATAGGCTCAGCATATTAGATGCGATTGGGCCCATTCATGCGATTGGACCATGCGTATGGTTCAATCGTACGACTGGACCATGCGTATGGTTCAATCGTACGACTGGACCATACTTATGGTTCAGTCTTACGAATGTCCTAATCGCATCTCTCAGTCGCACGGCTGGTCCATTAGCATGGCTCAGTCGTACGACTGAGTCTCATTCGCATATGCTCCTGCGAATGACCCAGTTTCATGTGTTTACAACATATCAGGTGTATAACATTAATCCTAGACTATTTGACAAGCGACGAACACACTATATATGACTATATATGCTCCAACAAATTCCCCCTTGTACGTTGCTTGCGAATAGTAGATAACACCTCCTACAATCTTCGGTCAATCTTTGCTCTGGTTGCCAATAGAATCAAATGAAAACCATATTAGCCAACATTGCCGATCCGTCAGGTTACTACCACATCCCTGAAAATGAATTTAGGCACAATAGCTTTCGTTTACTTTGCAGAACACCATCACAGCAGCAAGATCCCCATATGACTGATTTTTCCAGATAATGATATGAACAGTTTTCCATTGCTTCAATCTTCACACAGGCTACCTGATTAACATCACCACCTGCAGAAATTCCCCCTCACATTCAGCATATCCCAATATATAGACATTGTGCTCTCCTTGCGTCTTGACACGGTGTATGGGAAAAAGGTTGAAGGTTCCAATCCACAGCTGACAATATAACCAAATCAGCACGCACGAGATTCATCATCGGAAACCGGTTCACATCATCACTTCTTATTGTGTCTTCACTTTCTATATACAAGGATTCCCCCTAAGAAGCAGAATCCTTTCTGTGCGGATAAATATAACTTGATTGGCCCATAAGTAGTCAGATGCTCCTGACTACCCCACAAAATCAGCACCAACTGCTGACATCTTCTCTTCTCTCTTTCGTGTTCCAATTACATTCACCTATTCTGGAAATCCGACGAATAATGGGGTACACATCGAACTTATTTGACAAACGAACCTCTGGGTGAATATGCTTTGCTCATCTTCAAATCCGTGCAAGAAGCTGTTCCAGACTCTTTTTTTTTTGGTCTGGAACAAATGCGAATGAGTCAATGCGGATGGCTCATTCGTACGATTGAACATACGACTATTCCAGTCGCACGACTGAACAGACGACTGGTCCAATCGTACGAATGGCTCATTCGCATGGTCCAGTCGTACGAATGGTCCATTCGTATGGCCTAGTCGCATGAACGGGTCTGCACGCAGATTTTCAGATCTGCAGCCGCCAGGGCTGCCCAAAAGCCTAATCTGACGAATTCAACATGAACCGAACCAAAGTAGACATTATCAGATTCGAAAGGGTGACAGGAACGTGGTTTCGAATTCGATTTCAACATAGAAGCAACACACGTAACAAGATCTGAGCAAAACACGAAGAACACGAAGTGGGTTTAACGTCAAGATCTTAAATTCAATCCAGAAATCAAGAGCTCGGGTTGCTAGAATGATTGTTAGATCATTCCAGCAGTAACCGGCTCTGATACCAATTGTGAATTCGGTTTTTCTCCGGATCGATAAACATCCGAGCATGTTCTTGACGGAAGGATGAACAACCAAAACAAAAGTCAAATCAATAACACGAACTATCAAATATTGGTTTCATTGATAAAAACCTAACGATTACAAGCTCATTACAACATAAGAATCAAGACTCTTGGCAAGGTGAAGATCGAGAACGATCTCTCCTCTCATCCGGTAGCCCTAGGCTCCGGGCAGACTTCCTCTCAATCCTCTATGCTTCTACACATTGAAACTGGTATATATAGGCCTCGGCCCATATTAGATGCGACTGGCCCATTCATGCGATTGGACCATGCGTATGGTTCAATCGTACGACTGGACCATGCGTATGGTTCAATCGTACGACTGGACCATACTTATGGTTCAGTCTTACGAATGTCCCAATCGCATCTCTCAGTCGCACAGTTGGTCCATTAGCATGGATCAGTCGTACGACTGAGTCTCATTCGCATATGCTCCTGCGAATGACCCAGTTTCATGTGTTTACAACATATCAGGTGTATAACATTAAGCCTAGACTATTCGACAAGCGACGGAAACACTATATATGACTATATATGCTCCAACAGATACCCACAATCTCTTCAAACACTTTGCTTGTTAGGATGCAACACCAAAGAAACCTCTTCGTTAGGTCCTCCAAAATGAAAATTTCAGCCCCCTTTTTCAGCTTCTTAATCCGAATTTCAACCTTGTTTGGGAGGTTCTTTTTCTTGTGTGAGAGAGAGAGTGTAAGAGATGATTGTAGAGTGTAAGTATGGTTTAGGTCTTGTAGTATCCAAGACTAAAGGACCCCTCATATGGCACATGGGGTGGCCGAAATGGGGTTCAAAAATAGGTTCCCCCATTTTGAAACTTTTATAAAATTGCACTCTTTCAACCCTTAATTTTTATAAAATTAAAATCTCTTTTAATTTTATAATAATAACACACTTTTATTTTTTATTATTTAACCAACTTAATAATGAAACAAATAATATCTCATGAACAAACTATCCATATAATGTTGTTCTATTACAAAGCAATGTTTTAGAAAACCCGTTTTCTAAATTGGTGTCAATGTTTATTTGTATGATCTCATCAACAAATAAACATTTATTGGTGTTTGTATAGCTTGTTATCGGGTATGACCCGACTTGGATCATAACGTACTCACCACATCAATCTTGTATGTGTCTTGGGCATACAAGATCCAACACGATCTAAAGATTATTTTATTAACCATCAAGGCAACGAAACAAGGTGTAAAGAAGAAAGAAATTACTCGTTTTCACTTAATAAGAATCGAGAATCAAATTACATGCCGGAATGAAAGTAATGAGACATCAAATACGCAATGTGTGAACCATGAAAAAAGAAGTCAAATCAAGGTAACACAACCAAGTAAATAAGATTTACTTGTATCCTAATCAAAATTACATAACCATGAATTGGTGCATCAAAGTATTCATGAAAGCTTAAGTAATTACATGGGAAAGGAACTTATTTATACCTAAACACTAAACAACAATATTTCTCGCATGGATACTTTTTTGCTTTTCGTAAGAATGTCCAATGCTATAGAGTTTAGATTTTCAATGCTTCCGAACACACTCGTGAACCAATATAATCAAATCTTATTATAACAATCATTTGAATCACACTAATTGGAACATAGTATGTTTTGTATCAATTGAAACCGAAAGTGAACACCAAACCACACGTACGAGCCTTGAAATCAATCCACTTCTACCCAAAACACTTCGAGAGCTTTCCACAACCAACTTCACACACTCTTGCCAAAAAAATCCACCAAATAAAAAAAATGACAATATTAAATCAACAGAGTATTTTATTGACCATTAAGGCAAGGAAACTAAGTGTAACAAGCAAGAAAGTACTCATTATGACTGAATAAGAATCGAGAATCAAATTACATCCGCGGAATGAAAGTAGTGAGATGTTAAACAAAGACGCTATGCGTGAATGGCAAAAAGAAGTCAAATCAAGGTAAAACAACGAAGTAAATAAAATTTACTTGTTTTCTAATCAAAATTATGTAACTATGAATTGGTGCATCAAAGTGTTCACAAAAACTTAACTAATTACATGGGAAAGGAACTATTTACACCAAAACACTAAAGAACAACAGTTCTTGCATGGATATGTTTTTTCTTTTCGTAACAACATCCAATGCTATAGAGTTTAGATTCTTAAGGCTTTTGAACACACTCGTGAACCAATATAATCAAATCTGATTATAACAATCATTGGAATCACACTAATCATTAACAAGTGGAACATAGTATGTTTTGTATCAATTGAAACCAAAAGGGAACATGAAACCACATGTACGAGCCTTGAAATCAATCCAATTCTACACAACACTTCGAGAGCACTCCACAACCAACTTCATACACTCTTGCCATAAATACCACCGAATCAGTCAAAATGGACAATATTGGATCAAAAGAATACTTTATTGACCATCGAGGCAATGAAACCAGGTGTAAAAAAGAAAGAAAGTACTCGTTTCACTTAATAAGAATCGAGAATCAAATTACATGCACGAAATGAAAGTGATGAGACGTCAAAGAAAGACACAATGTGTGAAGGATGAAAAAAGTAGTCAAATCAAGGTAACATAACCAAGTAAATAAGATTTACTTGTATTCTAATCAAAATTATGTAACTATGAATTGGTGCATCAAAGTATTCACAAAAGCTTAACTACATACAAGGAAAAGGAACTATTTATATCAAAAAAACTAAAGAACAATAGTTCTCGCATGGATACTTTTTTCCTTTTCATAACAACATCCAATGCTAAAGAGTTTAGATTCTCAATGCTTCCGAACACACTCGTGAACCAATATAATCAAATCTGATTATAACAATCATTGGAATCATACTAATCATTCACAAATGGAACATAGTGGGTTTTGTATCAATTGAAACCAAAAGGCGAACACGAAACAACACGTGTGATCCTTGAAAGCAATCCACTTCTGCCTAAAACACTTTGAGAACACTCCACAACCAACTTCGCACACTCTTGCCATAAAAATCCATTGAATCAAACAAAATGACAATATTGGATCAAAAGAATATTTTATTGACAAACGAGACAAGGAAACCAGATGTAAAGAAGCAAGAAAGTCCTCGTTTTCACCAAATAAGAATGGAGAATCAAATTACACGCGAGGAATGAAAGTAATGAGACGTCAAACAAAGACGCAATGCGTGAACGATGAAAAAAGTCAAATCAAGGTAACACGACCAAGTAAATAAGATTTAATTGTATTCTAATCAAAATTTGTAACTACAAATTGGGGCATCCAAGTATTCGCAAAAGCTTAACTAATTACATAGGAAAGAACTATATATATCAAAACACTAAAGAACAATAGTTCTCGTAAGGATAGTTTTTTGCTTTTCGTTACAACATCCAATCCTATAGAGTTTTGATTCCCAAGGCTTATGAACACACTCATGAACAAAAATAATCAAATATGATTATAACATTCGGTGGAATCACACTAATCAATCACAAATGGAACATAGTATGTTTTGTATGAATTGAAACCAAAAATGAACACGAAACCGCATGTAGAGGGGCATGAACTCACCTGGTGTATAATGATAATGAATAAATAGACTCATGATAGATGCAAAGACAACCCTTTAAAGGTTACCTAAAACACATAAGTACATAACTACGTGTACACAAAAAACTTAACAACCCTAGGTTAACCTAGTTGACCCGTTTGACACGTTGGTGACATATTAGATGAAATATTGTTTAATTATGCAAATCAACTTATCATACACGAATATCATGTAAGTTATCCACGTGCATCACATCATTCAACCCAAGCTCTACCTGGTCATCATGCCATATTATATCATCATACACTCATGCAAATCTCAAATAATTATCATGCTCAAAAATTATAATTACATCACATCAAACAATTCATAAGTGAAGTCTAATCATGCACTATATGCCATGTGAAGTCACTCACGACCTCGCATCCTAAACCCTGCCAATCCTACTAAGTAGGGGCCTTGGATTTGCATGCGTGTATGAGAATCATAACCACATTACTAGCATATATAGTGACAACCAAATTTCAAACCCAATCATGGTCTCCTAATCACTAATCATAATTCATCATCATGTATGATCATAAAAAGCTATACTTCAAACTTGATCAACTAAGCATCCATACAACTCATTTACACCTTCTAACACAACAAACATCAGCCACAATCATTCTAACATGTTCTTAACATCATAAGCATGCCCCAATCATCACATCCAAAGTTCTACAAAAATAAAGTTCCCTTTTAGGAAAGTAATACCCAAAATTGTCTAGCACCCAATTCAACCATAATTTCAACAACTATATACCTAATCAAGTTTATAGCATTTATTCTAACATGATAATCACCTCCAAAACATCCAAATTCTTAACATCATACACAAAAGTTTCTACTTTTAGTAAGTCATGATCAATATCACAATTTCATGGATTTTCTTGTACAATCCAATTAAACTAACATCTAAGCATTACATCTAACATCTTAGCATCATCAAATCATGAATTCAAAGAACAAAAAGTTTCCTCTTATAGCAATGGATGAACTAGATGATCAAACCCTAGATTTCTTGCATAATCAAAATCATTCAACATTCATACAACCTAACTAACATCATATTAACATCTAACAATCATCAATTTCATATAATCATCATCAATTCGGATTAGGGTTCATCTTGAATCAAAATCTATGAATAACATGACAAGACATACCTTTAAACATGTAGAATCAAGAACTGGACTTGTAAAACAACTTGTAACACTTGAAATCCACCAAAATCGACTTATTTATATGTGTTATGGATCAATTTCGCAAAATGAGGGTGGGGGTGGGGGTTTCGGCCGCAAATGGGGTTTGGGAGGCTAGGGTTGGGTTAATTATGGTTAATTATATTTTTTTAAAACTAATCTTTCTAATACTTTTTAAATAGTTATTAACTACTAAACACAAGAATTATTAACCAATAATAATAATCCTAAACACTTACAACAAGTCACACAACACACAAAATATATATTACATGTTGTCGCGTTATCGCGTAGAATTTATAAAACAAACATTTAAAATTCTATAAAATCATGAACCACATAATCTAATAATCAACCTTATTAATTTTAGTATCATTGTTTATCATAGATTATAATTATTAAGTCACCAAAGTTCAACGACAACTAGTGTGTGCTCACGACACGTGTATGCAAGACTTAACGGAAGTAACGGAGTTTGGTCACGGAAAATTACCGAATGTCACATTATCCCCATGTTGAAAGAATTTTCGTCCCGAAAATTGCGTTACATGGTTGTGTTACATCCCTAGTTTACGGCATTGGCATAACGAAATCGAGTGAGTTGTCACATCATCCTATGTTGAAAGAAATTTCTTCCCGAAATTTAATTAGTACCATCCCCAGCTGTTGTTGTCATTACGAATAGATGAGGATACTTGAGCTTCATCTGATCCTCGCGTTCCTAGGTGAATTCCGGTCCACGTTCTGAGTTCCAACGAACTTTGACTATAGGTATCTTGCTTTGCTTAACAGTCTTGACCTCATGATCCATTACTTCAACGAGCTCTTCCACAAAGCATAATTGATCATCTATTTGTGCTTCCTCGAGTGGTACAATTAGTGTCTCATCAGATAGGCACTTCTTTTGATTTGAAACATGAAATCCATTTTGAACGCCACTCAGTGACTCAGTCAGGTCCAGTCGATATGCCATCGGACCTATTCTTTTTCCAGAATCTTAAATGGTCCAACATATCTTGGATTAAGCTTGCCTCTCTTGCCAAACCGAATTACACCCTTCCACGGTGAAACTTTCAGCCAGACCTTGTCATCGATTTTAAACTCCAAAGGTTTTCGTTGTTTGTTAGCGTAACTCTTCTGTCTGTCTCACGATGTAGCCATGCGGTTTTGTATCTGCACTATCTTCTCTATGGTCTTATGTACCAATTTAGGACCAGTCAATTGACTATCACCAACTTCCGCCTGACAAACTGGTGATCTACACTTTCGCCCATATAATGCCTCAAATGGAGCTACCTTGATGCTAGTATGATAACTATTGTTATAAGAAAACTCAAACAACAATAAATGAGCTTCCCAATTATTCCCAAAGTCGATCACACAAGCACACAACATGTCCTCCAAAGTTTGAATGGTATGTTCACTCTGACCATCAGTCTATGGATGGTAGGCAGTGCTCATATCCGGACGTGTACCCAAAGATTTTTATAACGATTGCGATAAATGGGACGTAAAATGAGCATCATGATCAGATAAAATAGAGATCGGCACGCCATGCCTCGACACAACTTCCTTCAAGTAGATTCGAGTTAGCCTGTCCATTTTATCAGTCTCCTTGATCGCCAAGAAGTGAGCTGACTTAGTGAGTCGGTCCACGATTACCCATATGTGTCACAACCACTAGGAGTTCTGGGCAACTTAGTAATGAAGTCCATGGAGATTTGTTCCCACTTCCACAAAGGAATTTTAGGTTGTTGCAGTAACCCAGATGGTTTCTGGTATTCCACTATAACCTTAGAACATGTCAGCTTGGTCACGTATGTAGCTACATCTACCTTCATGTTAGGCCACCAGTAGTGCACCTTCAAGTCATGATACATCTTGTTAGAACCAGGATGTATGGAGTACTTAGACTTGTGCGCTTCACTCATAACCAAGTCTCTTAGATTCCCATATAAAGGTATCCAAAGTCTATCCATGAAATATTGTATTCCATTATATTTGACTTCTAAATGTTTATCCATCCCTTGTAAAGATTCGGGTTTAACGTTCTCACCTTTCAAGGTTTCCGTTTGTGCTCCCTTAATTTGCTAGGGCAAGTGAGTGCTAATCGTCAATTGTAGGGAACGCACTCGTCGGGGTTTAGAGGTTTCCTTTCTACTCAAGGCATCGGTGACTACATTCGCCTTTCTTGGGTGGTATTTAATGGCACAATCATAATCGTTTAATAATTCCACCTAGCGTCATTGCCTCATGTTAAGCTCTTTCTTCTCAAAGATATGCTCAAGACTCTTGTGATCGGTGTAAATTGTGCACTTGGTACCGTACAAGTAGTGTCTCTAGATCTTCAAGGCAAAGACCACTGCTCCTAACTCCAAGTCATGAGTAGTGTAGTTATTTTCATGCACCTTCAGTTGTCGGTAGGCATAAGCTATTACTTTGTCATGTTGCATCAGGACACAACCAAGTCCTTGGATAGAAGCATCACAGTAAACCACGAAATCCTCACTTCCTTCAGGTAATGCTAATATCGGTGCACTACAAAGTTTCTACTTTAGCAACTAAAATGCAGCTTCCTAACTCTCACCCCATTTATAGGTTGTTCCTTTATGGGTCAAAGCTATAAGAGGTTGAGCGATATTTGAGAATCCTTTAATGAAACGCTAATAGTATCCTGCCAGACCAAGAAATTGCCTCATCTCACTAGGCGTCTTAGGTACCGACCAGTTCCTTATCGCCTCAATCTTTGTAGGATCCACATGTATTCCCTTTTCGTTAACAATGTGACCCAAAAACTCTTCTGTCTGTCTCACGCTGTAGCCATGCGGTTTTGTATCTGCACTATCTTCTATGTGGTCTTATGTACCAATTCAGGACCAGTCAATTGACTATCACCAACTTCCGCCTAACAAACTGGTGATCTACACTTTCGCCCATATAATGCCTCAAATGGAGCTACCTTGATGCTAGTATGATAACTATTGTTATAAGAAAACTCAACCAACAATAAATGAGCTTCCCAATTATTCCCAAAGTCGATCACACAAGCACACAACATGTCCTCCAAAGTTTGAATGGTATGTTCACTCTGACCATCAGTCTATGGATGGTAGGCAGTGCTCATATCCGGACGTGTACCCAAAGATTTCTATAACGACTGTGATAAATGGGACGTAAAATGAGCATCACGATCAGTTAAAATAGAGATCGGCACGCCATGCCTCGACACAACTTCCTTCAAGTAGATTCGAGTTAGCCTGTCCATTTTATCAGTCTCCTTGATCACCAAGAAGTGAGCTGACTTAGTGAGTCGGTCCACGATTACCCATATCGTGTCACAACCACAAGGAGTTCTGGGCAACTTAGTAATGAAGTCCATGGAGATTTGTTCCCACTTCCACAAAGGAATTTTAGGTTGTTGCAGTAACCCAGATGTTTTCTGGTATTCCACTATAACCTTAGAACATGTCAGGTTTGGTCACGTATGTAGCTACATCTGCCTTCATGTTAGGCCACTAGTAGTGCACCTTCAAGTCATGATACATCTTGTCAGAACCAGGATGTATAGAGTACTTAGACTTGTGTATTTCACTCATAACCAAGTCTCTTAGATTCCCATATAAAGGTACCCAAAGTCTATCCATGAAATATCGTATTCCATCGGATTTGACTTCTAAATGTTTATCCATCCCTTGTAAAGATTCCGGTTTAACGTTCTCACCTTTCAAGGTTTCTGTCTGGGCTCCCTTAATTTGCTCGAGCAAGTGAGTGCTAATCTTCAATTGTAGGGAACGCACTCGTTGGGGTTTAGAGGTTTCCTTTCTACTCAAGGCATCGTTGACTACATTCGCCTTTCTTGGGTTGTATTTAATGGCACAATCATAATCATTTAATAATTCCACCTAGCGTCATTGCCTCATGTTAAGCTCTTTCTTCTCAAAGATATGCTCAAGACTCTTGTGATCGGTGTAATTGTGCACTTGGTACCGTACAAGTAGTGTCTCGAGATCTTCAAGGCAAAGACCACTGCTCCTAATTCCAAGTCATGAGTAGTGTAGTTATTTTCATGCACCTTCAGTTGTCGCGAGGTATAAGCTATTACTTTGTCATGTTGCATCAGGACACAACCAAGTCCTTGGATAGAAGCATCACAGTAAACCACAAAATCCTCACTTCCTTCAGGTAATGCTAATATTGGTGCACTACAAAGTTTCTACTTTAGCAACTGAAAAGCAGCTTCCTGACTCTCACCCCATTTATAGGTTGTTCCTTTATGGGTCAAAGCTGTAAGAGATTGAGCGATTTTTGAGAATCCCTTAATGAAACGACCGTCCCTCTTTGCTTGTAACTCTTTGAGATAGATTGGGCAATTTCCTGCCCAATGTCCAATCTCCCCACACTTAAAGCATGGGTCATTTGAAGCAACCTTTTGCTTCTTCTCTGCCGGTTTTGGTGGTGGTGCTCTTACCACTCCCTTTCCCTTTCCCCTAACGTGCCCTTTACCCTTGGCAACATTTGCCTTGGGTGTGAGGTGAGGCCTCTTCTTGTTCCCACCTTCATTAATGGTGAGAACGGGTAAAACCCTTTTACCTATTTTCAAATTATAAACCCAAATCCGAACTCATTTTGAGCATTTATACGATGTAAATTTCATATTAGTAAACTTATTTTATTTATTCTAATGAGTCATATGAATTAGAAGTGTAGTTTAATCAATATTAAAAATTATTTCATTTTCATTCATTAAATCATTTAAACAATTTATAATAATTTTATAATTTATAAAGTAAACTTTTATAATTTATAAAGTTTTCATTTATGAATTTTAATTATTATAAAGAAAGAATAATAATATTTCAAAGTTTCTACAAACTTATAAAGTTATATAAGTTTATGTTAAATATGAGATTTTAAGATTTAATTAAAATTAATAATAATAAAGAAAGCTTTTTAATTTATGAACTCCATAAAGTGTGAATAGAAAATAATTTTATTATAAATTAGGTTTAACAAGTTTGGGGTCAAATTTGTAATTTTTGAAGCTTATTTTAAAAGTTTCTTTCATAAAATAATAAACTTTTAAAACTATAGGGACCAAAAGTATAACTTTGTTAAACACAACCCAAACCAACCCGTCCCTATTCTCCGTTCAACTTCCTGCGAGCTCTGGCGAGCCAAAACATCCATTATCTATCGATTTAATTCCAATTAAACCCACTGAAACCGTTTTCTAGAATGTTTCGAACCTAAGAGTTGTTTCAATTGATCTTTCCGAGTCGTTATGAGTGTGCTTCCGAAACCGAAACCATATTAAAAGCTTTGAATTCGCTTAACTCGAAACTGTTCAAATCATGCTTTTATAGTCGAGGGAAAATCATCAAATCAATATTCTTACACTACTTGAATTCTTAATTTCACTCTAAAAACACAACATATCAAAGTTGATCACCATGTTCATATCGACCTGCAACTGAGTCGTTCGCTTTCCTTTGAAGGTCATTAATCAGAATTGATTAAGGGCTGTGAATCATAAACACCCTTAGAAGCTTCATACAAAATTTATTTGATTACCAACAACAGTTGCATCTCGAACCATAGTCACAACAGTCACGATCATTTAACCATCTGTTCATCCTTCATTTTGAATCAATAAGGTAATTCTACATATCATCGTACTCAATTTCAAGTGGGAAACAAAATCCCTAATGTTAATTTGAGTAACCTGTACCATTTGGTGTTCAATTTGATCAAAATCGATTTCTAGGGCTCTTGTGATTTGGGGATTTATTTAATTAATGGATTTATAAATTTCTTTTGGACTTTGAATAGATTCGGGCTTTAGCCCAACTGTTAACTTGCAACATTTAGAATCATGAGGTCCTAGGTTTGAACCGAGCCTTTGCCACTTTTGGTTTTAATTAGTTTTTTGTACATTTATAATTTAGAAAATTATTAACATAATACTAAATCAAAATAAAATTATTTTGTTAACTAAAATATTTCAGAAATTATTAAATTAAATTTTGAATATTTTAAAACTTATAATTTTTAAGTTTAATTACTTTTTAAAGAATAACAAAGGTTATAAAAATATTATTAATTCATTTATATGATTTAAATGTTATAAAACGATTATAGCTCAAACTTAGATTATTTCAAAACAATTTAAATCTGCATGTTACAAATATTTTAAATAATTAATTATTTAAATGACTAATTATTCAATTAATCGATTAATTATTGAATCAAAATATAATCGATTACATTATTTTATTTAACTTAATTATTAAAACTCCGAATTCCAACTGAAAGCCTAAAATCGTAATTAGTCTTTATTCATATCATTATTCTAATCCTAAGACACCAAACCTTAGGTTGAATTGTGAAGGAATCATTGGGGAATCTTAGTTCTCATTATTATCTAAAAGAGCATCTTATATCATGTGAGTTTTTCATGTCCCTTTTAACTTTGTTTCACACCTTTTAGGGTGAAACATATTAATCTTATAACTATACACTTGTAAAACATCTTGATACTTGTAATGCACAAGCAATTCATTTATAAACTTGTCATGGTTATTTGAGATATTTGTGAGCTTTATATGACAGTCATCTTATAAAAACAATCATTAACTATTGATAGCCTAGCAACGTCATAGATATTTGGGCTTGATAAGCCTATTTGGTGGTAAAGCTGAGGTTATTGCCTGCTCCTGATGACGTATTCTTGTTTATCATTAGAACCAAGTACACTTAGCTAATCGTTTATCTTATTATGGCTAATCTTTGTCAACGTTTGATTATATCATTATGCTATCTATATTCTTGCATTGTTTCTTAACCTATGACATGAATTGCCTCTTAAAAGTTGTTTTTATATGTATGTACAAATTCATGGAAACTCACCAACATTATATGTTGCCTTATTTTTAACATATTTCAGGATGCTATTTTGAGGAATTCTTCATGCTCATATAGGACTTGGACCTAGATTAATTAAATTACAAGAATATTTTTTTAGTTAAATTACAAGAAAAGTTCTTGTGGAGTAAAAAACAAAATACTCTCATTTGCATCACACATTTATCGATTTAAGCATAAAATCTAGGTAGGTGTTGAAGGAAATATATGTTACAAATATAAAACTTACATGATGTTCAATGTACTAATTAGAAATCTTTATCAATAATTATTACACACATAAGATATGATGTCACACCCCAACCTTGACGGCGGAATCGTCGAGATATGAGGGTTAAGATGTTCACAGCCACATAATGCTATCCTTAAATGTAAATATTATTATCATAAGTTTCAAGTCAAATACAACCATAAGTCTCAACATGAAATAAGACAAAACAAAAAACAAAAACAATCCAAAACTCTTTATTCATTATTCTAGGTCCAAATCCTAGATTTAAGCAACTTCAAATGATGACTTCAAACTTGAGCATTTCCTAAAACATGTTAAAAATAAAGGGTCAATTATAAAGTTGGTGAGTTTACAAGGGTTTTACATACATAATATATCAAATGTTACAAGTAGCAATTCATGTCATAGGTTATAAGTTAGCAAGTTTATAGAACACATATAGCCACAACCAAACCTTGACTTGATTACAAGTTTATATGATTGGCTAAGTGTACTTGGTTCCCATGATGAACAAGTCATACGTCATCAGGAGCTGGCAATACATCGGCTTTAGCACCAAATAGGCTTGTCAGGCCCAAAGATCTAAGACGTCGCCAGGCTAGCAATAGTTAATGATTGTAAACAAAATATTTATCTCATATAGACTTATAATAACATAAATAACCATGAAAAATAAAAGTATGAATTGCAAGTGCTTTACAAGATTTAAATGTTACAAGTGTATGTTGATAAGATTAACATGTTTCACCCCAAAACGGTGTGAAATAATATAAAAAGGGGCAAGAAAACTCACATGACAAATAAGTATAAGAATGGCGATTAATAAGAATAATAATAGGCATCATTTCAACATAAACCGTCACAAGGCACCTAAATATAAATATTTACAAGGTTTAAGTTTTATAAGTTTAATGAGGACTAGGATTTAAATTTGGTATTTGGGGGTTTTATTAACTAAATAAGATGAACTAATTAATTATGTTTTGATTCGATGAGAAAATAAAATAAACTAATTGAGCATTTTTGTATAAAGAATTGCAAAGGAAAAATCATTTGTAATCAGATTTAGTTATAAGTTTGAATAAGCTCTTATAACTTTTGAAATAATCATTACTTAAACAATAATATATATATAGATATTGTTTGAACAAATAATTTAGTGATTTAAACCACTATTTAAAGTCTATATATAAAAAAATCAACTAAATTTACTATTTGTCTAAAATACCGAATTAAAATATTAAAATATTTTATAGAATAAATTTACAGAAAATAATACGGTGTCTTAAAAAAATTAACACGTTTATAAACTGATCTTTTATAAAATTTTTAAAAAATTGGATTTATTTGAAGGCCCAAAAGCCTTAAAACAAAAACATGAGGTCCCAGGGTTCGAACCGAGGACCTCCTGTTCAAAGGGGCATGTATGTTACTAGTGAACCAATGGTTGTGGCCATGTTAGGTCTCGGCCCTTAAATGTTAAAAAGCAAAGATACCAAACATCCCCAAATTTGATAAACCCTAGGTTTTTCTTGGATCAAATTGAGCATGAATTTGAGGTTGTTATTAAAATCAACCACAAGGCTATTGATCCCTAGATTAAACCAAGCATTTTGGTATATGAAACTTACTTCTTCAAGTTCAAATGGTCGTGTAAGGCCCCGTTCCCGGGACGCTTAAAACTGGTCGATCATCGCACATAAAACATATATATTTATCATCTTACATAAAAACGTTGTAGCGAAAACATTAAAAACAGCATTTTCATTTCATTAAAATGTTTTTGCAAAATAATACAACCGTTCATTACATAATATCATTTGTTCGCATTACAATGCAAAAATATTAAACAAAGAATGCCATCCAAAAGAGCTGAGTAGCTGCCCCGCGTCATCCTTAGTAACATACCTGCCAACTGGAGACACATCAAAGTTAGCGTTGTTGAGTGAGTTCTAGTTTTAAAATAAAACATACTTTACTTCCATTATAAAACCATTCGTTACTTTCGTACGCGACCACACAACATACATACACACATATAATAAAATTATTATCTTCCATTACGTTCGTTACATTCTATCATTCATTAATCATCGCATATTACATTACCATTCGCTTCATTCGTTCATAACATCACTTCTTCCGTTCGTTCATTTCATACATATCGCACTTTTCGCACAAATCGCACCTTCGCATCATCATACCCAAAGAACATATTGCACAAATCACACATGAGGTAGCCAGAATCGCACGCTACATAGCACACAGTAAATACCACATCGCACGTATCGGAGCAGTTACCAAAACTGAACTCCCATTGTGTCTATAGTCCCTCATGATATCCATCATACATATTGCATAAATCGCACCAATGGAGTGGTCACTAAGACCGACCCCCCTGTGTGTGAGAACTCTTAGGGTTTAGCCAAAATCGCACGCTATCTCATGGGTTAGCCAAAATCGCACGCTACATAACCCACATGAGGTAGCCAAAATCGCACGCTACATAACACACAGTAAATACCACATCGCACGTATCGGAGTAGTTACCAAAACTAAACTCCCTACTCTGTTTATGTCCCCTTATGAGTTAGCCAAGATCACACGCTATAGATACACACAGAGTTGAGCTAACAACTCTTAATGAGTCGTGAAACTCCTTTCTTCCTCTTGCAATCCATCCTTACTCTCATTCATTCGTTCATGCTTGCATTCATTCTTTACGTTCCTCTTTTCATTATCTTCCACTTTACGTTACATAATACTTTCATTACATTCGTTAACGTCCAACACAAACCACAGGAAGAAAATCATACATAATAATAAGGAACGTAACAACATACAACATCAATCACAGAAGGCAACATCGCACACCCATAACATACATCATGCACAACATACGACATGCACAATTACACGACATCAAATATCACACGAATCACACACATCACAACATATAACCATACAACATCACACATCATCATGCGTCACATCATCATCATCATCAGCTCATTATCATACATCATCTTACATCATCCATACCTATCACATCATCTACAACCTTGAAGGTCGCACACCTTTCATGCATATGAACCTCAATCGCATGACTCACATGCATATGGACTCTAGTCGCATGACCTTCATCCGCATTTCATTTAGTCGCATGACCTTCATCTGCATTTCCTTCAGTTGCATAGCCCTCATGCCTATGACCCTTAGTCGCACCATTTTCGTGCGAATGAATCTCAGTCGCACACTTTCATGCGTATGGACCCAGTCGCACCTCATTCGGACGCATGGACCTCCAGTCGCATAACCCTAGCTGGGTGCAGAATGCAGTTCATCCCAAACTACAGCTGCCATGTTCGACCTCCAAACTCTTCCAAACCTCTTTTAAGCTCAAATAAACCATTCTAAACCTTAGGGAAGCATACCACGATATCATTCAAGCACAACCAAGCCCGAAATCAAGCCCCAAACGAATCATACACATACACATACATACATAACGCGTTTACACCCAAATACCCGAATTTTATTTTCAGATGTGTTCCATCCCTAAAATCATTCAAAAACGTGTAAAAGAGGGGTCCTAGAACTCACCTAAACGATCCCGTCAAGTAGATCTTCAATTTGACCCGCTACACGTCGATTTCCATGCTCGAATTAACCTGAACCAAACTTTTCTCCTATTTTTCTCCTTTTCTCTCTTCTCCCTTGGCTGATTTTGCAAGAATGGGGAGGGTGTGGGCTGCCCTCCCCTTTTATACTTCCACTCATCCAAGTTTCTTCCCATTTGGCAAGTTTGGTCCCTTGACTTTGGACTTTATTTCTTTTCTTCTTTTGTCGGCTTCAAAGAAAATTTCCGGGTGTTACAAGTCCACCCCCTTATATAGGTTTCATCCCCGAAACATATTATTCCTTAAACAATTGCAGTCAATACTGTCTCATCTCTTTTCCAGTCTCCTACCTGGAATTCAATCAGTCTATGTCATTTATCAACATACGACTTCTTGTCTATCTTTGGCTGCCTTCATTAGGGCTTTCATCCTTTCAAGCTTCTCAGTCGTAGCCTCGATCACCTCAATACTTCTCATACGGCCTTTGGTGCTCGGCCTTCACTTGTAAACAAGTAAGGCATTTACTCCCGTACTCCACCATCGAAATCACCTTAGGAATCATCGTGACTCGATCACCTTAAACTGTCGTCGTGATCCCGTCAGGCGCCGTCAACCATATCATCTTTTGCGGCACACAATGTTCACTTCGTAGTCTGCCAAAAAATCCACTCCTAGGACCACATCGAAGGGCGTATCTATATTTTTACTACTAACAGGCAATTTAGCATAGAAAGCAGTAGAAATTAAAACTTTTATCAGCGCCAGAATCGAACAACACAAGGGCTAAAGGTTGATTTACTAGAAACGTACCTAACGCAACATCAGGGTTCGCTCTAGCCTCCTCCTGCATCATCATGTAGGTGCTGTGTTCGCCCTCTATACTTCTCCTTCGGTCCTCTTCACTCCCATACCTTCCACCCTCGGTTTCTTGCAATCCTTGCTCATGTGACCTCTTTCACCACAAGAATAACATCTCCTTACACCGCAGTTCTTCGCCACATGTCCGGTTCCTCCACAACGGAAACAGACATTAGTCCCCAATCTACATTCCCCTGGGTGTTTGCGTCCACACTTGTCACACCTTCTCGATCCTGCAACAGATGTGATTACACAACGGTCATCCACCCGCGCCTTCTTGTTATTCGCCGGGACACCACCCTATCCGGACTTCTTTCCATCCTAATTTCGGTCACCATCACCTTTCACGCCATCTTTAGCCAATATCACAATCTTCTCATCATACTACCTTCCTGCCAAATCAACTGCTGACCTGAACATGCTCGGTCGGGCAGCGATCATGTGCGTATGGATATACGCTGGCAAACCTTGAATATACGTCTTAATCTTTCGCGACAGAGGTGTCACCTGATCCGGCACCAGGCGTGCCATTTCGTTGAATTTGGTGGTGTACTGTTGGTGTGTCATGGTTCCTACCTCCAGTTGCAAGAAATCCCTTTCGACCTTGTCTATTTCCCGGTGAGGACAAAACTCCTCAATTACCAACTTTTTCAACTCTGACCATCTCATCCTTCCGGTAGCCCGACTACCTTAACATGGACTATGTTATCCCACCAGCATAGAGCGGAATCCACAAACGAGTGGGCAACAAACTTCACCTTCTGATATTCCCGACACTCGCTGATATTAAGAACAACTTCCATTTCCCTCACCCATCGGTGAGCAGCAGCAGTAGTGCCATTACCATCAAAAGTTTGGGGCTTGCATCGCTGAAACGCCCCATAGTTACAGTCTCGTGCCACCTCCGGTGCAGGCGCTTCCTCTTCTTCTTTCTCTTTGTCATCGGAGAAAACCGTTTCAATCTCGGGTCGTCTCCTTCCACCCGATGGTCTACCCCTTTCTTGTCTCTCCCCATCTCTAACAACCTTTATCACTTCAGTCACCATAGACGGTAGGATCATCTGCATGGCCTGATGCACTTCCTCCGTAACCGCCTCTCTCATCGAGGCTCTCAGATTAGCACTCTTATTACCGCCGTCCGGATACGGGGTTTCAGGTTCTGCATGAACCACACTCTCCATTCTAGGTCTTCCTTTTGTCACTCGTGGTTCAGCACCACGTCCACCACCGCCTCCACCACGTGAAGCTTTAGAAGATCTACCACCGGCTATCCCCGCACCAACTGAAAGATTCAAACACCAACACGGTCATTCAAGGAAACAACTCAGTTTATGTCAAATATAGTAAGTCCCTAATTACAGTGCCCAGTTATGATTAGCCACTTACTTTACTCTTCATACCCCAAGCATTACCTATCGTGACTACATCAGTATCTAAATCTACCAGTAACACATAAATCACATAACATGCGCACGTAATACCGGTTAACATTAAAGAAAATACCTGATGGCACGCAACTACTCAGATTGGCATCCCTTCCCTTACCGTCCCATTCTCAGTTTAAGTTAAGGTTTACTTTGAAAATTTACCCATTTCACTTAAACTTTGCCTATGATACCAACTTGTAAGGCCCCGTTTTTGGGACGCTTACAGTTGGTCGATCATCGCACATAAAACATATATATTTATCATCTTACATAAAAATATTGTAGCAGAAACATTAAAAACAACATTTTCATTTTATTAAAATGCTTTAGCAAAATAATACAACCGTTCATTACACAATATCATTTGTTCACATTACAATACAAAAATATTAAACAAAGAATGCCATCCAAAAGAGCTGAGTAGCTGCCCCGCGCCATCCTCAGCAACATACCTGCCAGCTGGAAACACATTAAAGTCAGTGTTGCTGAGTGAGTTCTAGTTTTAAAATAAAACATAATTTACTTCCATTATAAAACCATTCATTACTTTCGTACACGACCACACAACATACATACACACAGATAATATAATTATTATCTTCCATTACATTTGTTAAATTCTATCATTCATTAATCATCGCATGTTACATTACCTTTTGTTTCATTCGTTCATAACATCACTTCTTCTATTCGTTCATTTCATACATATCGCACTTTTCGCAAAAAATCACACCTTCATATCACCGTACCCAAAGTACATATCGCACAAATCACACACATGAGGTAGCCAGAATTGCACGCTACATAGCACACAGTAAATACCACATCGCACATATCGGAGCAGTTACCAAAACTGAACTCCCACTGTTTCTATAGTCCCTCATGATATCCATCATACATATCGCACAAATCGCACCAATGGAGTGGTCACTAAGACCGACTCCCCCTGTGTGTGAGAACTCTTAGGGTTTAGCCAGAATCACACGCTATCTCATGGGTTAGCCAAAATCGCACGCTACATAACCCACATGAGGTAGCCAAAATTGCACGCTACATAACACACATTAAATACCACATCGCACGTATTGGAGTAGTTTCCAAAACTGAACTCCCTACTATGTCTATGTCCCCTTATGAGTTAGCCAAGATTGCATGCTATAGATACACACACCGTTGAGCTAACAACTCTTAATGAGTCGTGAACCTCCTTTCTTCCTCTTGCAAGCCATCCTTACTCTCATTCATTCATTCATGCTTGCATTCATTCTTTACATTCCTCTTTTCATTATCTTCCACTTTACGTTACATAATACTTCATTACATTCGTTAACGTTCAACGCAAACCACAGGAAGAAAATCATACATAATAATAAGGAACGTAATAACATACAACATCAATCACACAAGGCAACATCGCACATCCATAACATACATCTTGCACAACAGACGACATGCACAATCACACGACATCAAACATCACACGAATCACGCGCATCACAACATATAGCCATACGACATCACACATCATCATGTGTCACATCATCATCATCATTAGCTCATCATCATACATCGTCTTACATCATCCATGCCCATCACATTATCTACAACCCTGAAGGTCCGAGCCCACGTCTGCACTTTCCCGAAAGTCAGACAATACTATGGTAATTCGGGCGTATGGACCCTATTCGATCGCATGGTCTTCCATGCGTACGAGATCACTCAGGTGAATGACCTCCAGTCGCATAGCCTCCAATCGCATACTTCCCATGCAAATGAACCTCAATCGCATGACATCCGTGCATATGGACCTCAGTCGCATGACCTTCACGCGAATGGCCCTCAGTCGCACACATTTCGTGCATATGAACCTCAATCGCACGACTCACAGGCGTATGGACTCCAGCCGCATGACCTTCAGTCGCATGACCTTCATCCGCATTTCATTCAGTCGCATGACCTTCATCCGCATTTCCTTAGTCGCATAGCCCTCATGTGTATGACCCTCAGTTGCACCACTTTCGTGCGAATAAATCTCAGTAGCACACCTTTCATGCGTATGGACCCAGTCGCACCTCATTCGGACGCATGGACCTCCAGTCGCATAGCCCTAGCTGGGTGCAGAATGCAGTTCATCCCGAACTGTAGCTGCCATGTTCGACCTCCAAACTCTTCCAAACCTCTTTTATGCTCAAATTAACCATTCTAAACCTTAGGGAAGCATACCACGACATCATTCAAGCACAACCAAGCCCGAAATCAAGCCCCAAACGAATCATACACATACACATACATAGATAAACGGGTTTACACCCAAATACCCGAAAAATGGTTTTCAGATGTGTTCCAGCCCCAAAATCATTCAAAAACGTGTATAAGAGGGGTCCTAGAACTCACCAAAATAATCTCGTCGAGTAGAGCTTTGATTTGACCCGCTACACGTCGATTTCCATGCTCGAATCAACCCGAGCCAAGCTTTTCTCCACTTTTTCTCCTTTTCTCTCTTCTCCCTTGGCTAATTTTGCAAGAATGGGGAGGGTGTGGGCTGCCCTCCCCTTTTATACTTCCACTCATCCAAGTTTCTTCCCGTTTGGCAAGTTTGGTCCCTCGACTTTGGACTTTATTTATTTTCTTCTTTCGTCGGCTTCAAAGAAAATTTACGGGTGTTATAGGTCGACCTTTGTTTGTAGAACAAGTCGTGGTTATGTCATGAATGGATTCGATTGCAAACGACGATAATAATCAAATTAACTTTTACAGAAAACTTCTACCGATGAATAAGATTAAAAGCCCTCTATTAATTTTTGTTAGGATCAGTAATCTAAGTTTGATTAATTAGAGAGTATTGCAGCGGAATTCAAACAATGAATTAGACAATTCGCAAGAACACAATTGATATTCGATGCAAAAGTAAACGGTTATAGAGAGAGAATTCTGCAAAAGGAATATTTCATTCAATGCTTTCGTGGTGTCTCAATGTCACACCTTACAACTAGGTTAACATTCCTTATATAGGGAATGTGACGTCTGCTGATAGTGACATCTAACAGAATTATACAAACTACTGAAACTATGCAAACTACTGAGAATGTTCTCAACTACTAATTACATCTCAGAGAATGCTTAAGTACAAAAGCATAAAACTACTGAAACTAAACTACTGAAACTATAACTACTGAAACAATAAATTACAAGTACTGAAAGGAAACCATCACAACTACTGAAGTTGATAACTTCAGCTGTTGTGACAACTACTGATTACTTTGGTCTTCAGTCTTTGTCTTCAGTCTTTTTCTTTAGACTTTGTCTTCAGTAATTCACTTTCAGACTTTGTCTTTAGCTGATAGCTTCAGACTTTGTCTTCGGTACTTTACTTTCAGACTTTGTCTTCAGTACTTTACTTTCAGACTTTGTCTTCAGCAGTAGTCTTCAGTTCTTGTCTTCAGACCTTGTAATCAGTTGATGTCTTCAGCTATTGTGATCTTTTTCAGCAGTTGTAATGTCTGTGGGACTTAGAGGTTTTTCTGATCAGGCTCATTGGTTCTTTTGGTCCAACAAACCCCCCCTGAACCAATGCAGTCAAAACCTCTAAAATTATTAATGATCCCACTTATTCTTGGCAGAAACACTCTCTTGATCAACTTCAGAGGTAATCAGTTAAGCACAGGCCGGGAAAGGTTTCTAATCATTTGATTGGCTAAGTATGGAAGGGAACTCTGTTTTGGGGAAACTGAACACAGAGTCTTATCCCAACCATGAAACCTAATTCCCATGAATGAATCTATAAGATTCACTAGCATAGGCCTCAAGGAGAACAACTTGTTCCTCCTTGGTGAGTTCTTCTGCTTCTCCTTCGAAGAAGAACTCTGGGCCATAATACTCAGACAGGTATCTCACTGTCTTTCCATTTTTCAACTCCACAGTTGTTATCTCTCTATAAGCAAATTCATCAGGGTGAGAGCCTTCAAGCAACAACTACAGTTCACTGTTCTGAAGATCTTCAAGTCTTTTGTATAACAACCCCTTCTTGATCATTTTGTTCTCAACAATAGATTGAGGGGTTGTGTTAGATTTGTGAGCTCTCTTGAATTCTTCAATGATTTCTCAGGGTGAGACTACCATGGCCAATGTAATTGCAGCATTCAAGGTCTTCTTCACTTGGCCATGATATCTACTTGGTATATTTTTCTTATGAATTCTAGAACTTACCCTGGGGTCTGGCCAGATCCGCACTCTTTCTTTTTTATGTTGAAAAGTATGTCTAAGAGTGTACAGCCTCAGAGCCTGTTTCTTCATTTCTTGAATGGATGAGGACTGAGGAAAATCCTTATCAACCATCTTGAGAAACTTCTCATCGTGCTGTTTCTGTTGTTCTGCTTCTTCAATCTTTACCTTCACCATCTACATTTGCAAGTCAGGAGTAATCACTTGTTGACTTCTGTGCTCAGGTGATTTGAGTTTGAGAACAACAGAGATTGGCAGACTATCATCATCATCATTCTCTTCTTCATCTTCTTCTACCCTCAACACACTTCTCCTCCTTCTGGGTGCATCACTAGGTAAGGTTTGAGGTGTTTTTTGGGGTAAAGGGATTGGTTTTGTGGGTTGAGTTGTGGGTGGCTTTGGTTTAGGGATAGATTTGGGAGATTTTAGAGATAAGGGTTGTGTTTGAGTGGGAATGTGAGAAGACTGACTTAGCACTTTGGTGGTGAGTTTGGCTTTGGAGAGCTTTGCCATTTCAGTTCTCTTTCCTGCACCTGTTTCATCCAGTGCTTCTATTATCAACCCTTTATTATAGCCTCCAGCAGAGCAGATTTTCTTCGTTATCTCCAAAATACTTTCTCTGGACCAGGCCTTTATCTATATCAATGATCTTCCAAGGTATTTGGCAATGAATCTGATTATTATCTCCAATCTTTCCTTTTCCAACACACTATAACATGCCCATCTTGCCTGAATCTCTTCTATTTCCAGCCTTCTGATCTCAGAGTCTAATGTGGCTGTGTCATGACCTTGTCGAAAGAGCTGATCTATAATTTTATCCATGGATCTGATGTGAGCTTCATCAGCATCTTTGACAAGATCTTCTAAGGATTTATCTTCATCAGCTTTTGACTCAACACTCTTCTTTCTTTTATATGTGATCAGCTGTTCTGAGATCGGTTCTTTCTCCACCTCCTTCTCTTTTGTAGGTTGTTTCTCATCATCAATTCTTTTTCTTTTCTTTTCTTTTACTTCCTTAGACTCGGAAGTCTCCCCCTTTTTGGTTGCATTGGGATCAGGGTCATGAAAGGCAGAAAGAGATTTGTGAACAACATCATCAATGAGGGTTTGTAGATTTGAGGAGATCCTATCTTCTATGGCTTTTTGGACAATCTCAGTAATGATTTGAGTGATGAGAGGTAAGGAGTTTTGAAAGACAGCAACCAACTGCTCAGAGGGGTTCTGTCCCTGAGAGGTGGTGCCAAAGGCAGAGGCTGGTGGCATAGTTATATGTGTAGGCAAAGTGTTTGGAAAACCTTCAATTGAAGGGGCCATCTGTGCGGTAATGGGGGTAGATGGACGTTGATCCTGAGACATTTTGGCAAGCTGCTCGGTGAGTCTGCTTACCTCATTCTCTAGGATGATATTTTGGGCTAAAACATCATAGAAGAAGCCCAGGTCATCATCAATGTTTGCTGAATCACCTGACCTCCTGAAGGAATCAGGATGAGCATGCACTGAGTGTAGATCAGTAGATGCATGTGCCCCTTGTGCTTGGTACTGGGGACTTCCTACCGCAGGACTATGTCCTTCATTGGCAGTTGCCTCTGGTGAGGTCTTATGGATGTTACCAACTTCAACCTGATCATATGTTGAAGCTGAAGAAGTGGCAGCCTCACCAGATGTTCTAACCTCCATTTCTACACTTGGAGATGCAACATTGTAACCCCTGTGCTGGGGTTATCAGAAGCATTTTGGTCCTCCCGCTTAATGGTTGAGGCATTCCCAGTATTAAGTTGTTTTTGGGGAGGGGTTGAGGAATGCAACTGAGTCAGCACTTTAGCAACATCATTGTTGGGCTTTGAGGGGCGGTTGCATGTGGAGATTGGTCCGAAGCAGATTGCACCCGGGGTGAGAGGTGCGCTTCAACGGTAACCCTCTCAAGTGAGATTGGTTCCAGTATTGTGGGATCCCCAATTGTGGTTGCAACAGGATCCTTTTGAGAGGATACCTGTGCGGCTTCAGCAGGTTGAGTCTTGGACATAACTGGGGGGTTAGAACCAGTATGTAATTCCTGTGTTTGTGGTACATGGGCATCCCTAGGGGACTCATCTCCCTGGGTAGCCTTTTTGGGCTTTTTGGATTTGGGTTTGGTGGGGACTTTGGATCTGGAAGTGGAGGCTGTGGGTTCCCTCTGCTTGGGTTTTAGCATACGGGCAGCCCCTTTGAGAGTAGGGTCTGTGTTATGTCTGGAGTATACCTCAGCTAACACAGCTGGATCAGGAACCCCAAGACCAACAAGTCCATCAGATTTTAACTGATTTAAAATTATGGCCATCAGAAACCTGGGATAAAGTAGCCATCTGTATGCCACAGGTTTCTGAGCCAGATCCTTTAGTTCCATAAAAACGATCTCAGAAAAATTTAGATTTTGTCGCTCAAGAGTAGAATACAATACATGTTGCCATCGGGAAGACATCTGATCCCAAGAAGATGTCTTAGAAGCTAGGCAGACATTTACCATATGAAAGATAAGTCTTTCGGCATCATGGAAGTACTTTTTGAGGATGGTTGTAGCACTTAGGTCGCCTTCATACCCGTTATTTATGAAAGACATATCAGTGTTGCCTTTCGGGTATTCTTTTGGATAGGTTCCATCATGCAAATTTATGGTTTTGCGAATGATGTCGGGGGTGATGAGCACCTGTTTCTTGTTGACCAATGACTGGAGAGTGATTTGGCTCGCATTCTCACCAGTGGTTAGAGAGACGTTGGTCCAGAACTGGGATAAGGAATCAGGATATATGGTAGGATTCAGAAGAAAGGATGTTCGGTATGGGGAATCCACCATAAGATCGATGGCAGTGTCAAACTTGTTCCAGATGGCCGATTTCGAAAGGTAGGCAACACAGTTGTGTCGGGGTTTGAGTTGCATGGTCGCCATTGTTGAGAGATAGAAGGTTTGAAAACGGCTAATGAAACGTTTGGCTATAAGTACAGGTATTTATAGGTAAGAAAAAGGTTGAAATGAAAATGACTGAAAGTGTTGGTATTGGCATCAGTTGTTATGAAAACAACTGAAGACGTGGTTTTAACTATCAGACGTTTGAAAATAACTGAAGACGTGGTTTTAGTCATCAGTAGTTGTGAAACTATTGAAAACCTTGGTTTTGTCTTCAGCTGTTGTAAACAACTGAGGACTTGGTATTATTCATCAGTAGTTGTGAAACTACTAAAGACATGGTTTTGTCATCAGCTGTTTAGAGTGAAACAGCAGTTTGTGGAAACGACTGAAGTGAAAATTCTCACCAGTAGTTTTCGTCAATTCGTAGCTTTTCAGCTGTTTCATAGTGTACTTATCTGTTTTTACTGACATCAGGAGTTATAACTACATCATTAGTTGTAACTGCATCAGTTTCGTTTAACAGAAAGTAGTATAAATTTGTGACTTGTTTACTAATGATCATCAGTACTTGTATACTGAGATCATTAGTAGTTATCACTTATTCTAATTGTAGCATACCAAGCCTTAACACAAGGTTTTGGAAAGTTGAACTATCCAAAGGCTTAGTAAATATATCTGCAAGCTCATCAACACTAGGCACAAACTTTGGATCAATCAGACCTTTTTCAAAACAATCCCGAATAAAGTGATGTCTGATCTCTATATGTTTGGTCCTAGAGTGCTGGACTGGATTTTTGACAATACACAGAGCTGAAGCACTATCCATTAATAATGGAGTCTTAGTCTCTGTAATGCCATAATCCAATAATTGGTTCTGAAGCCAGAGTACCTGAGATGTACAACTTGCAGCAACAATGTACTCTGCTTCAGCAGTGGATGTAGCAACAGATGTTTGTTTCTTACTCTGCCAAGAAATCAAATAGTTGCCTAGGAATTGACATCCACCAGAAGTTGAATTTCTTGTTAACTTACACCCTGCATAGTCACTATCAGAAAAAGCAACTAATTTGCAAGAGTGTCCAATGGAATACCAAAGACCTAGAGATTGTGTACCTTGCAGATATCTAAAGATCCTCTTGACTGCAATCAAATGAGACTCTTTAGGAGCATCCTGAAATCTAGCACAAACACACGTTGCAAACATAATATCTGGTCTAGAAGTTGTTAAGTACATCAAGGAACCAATCATACATCTGTAAAGTGTTTCATCAACAACTTTACCTTTCTGATCTGCATCCAGTTGTGTGGTGTTGCACATGGGAGTAGAACAGGGTTTTGCAAACATAACTTCAGTTGTTGTGACAACTACTGATTACTTTGGTCTTTAGTCTTTGTCTTCAGTCTTTGTTCTTCAGACTTTGTCTTCAGTACTTTACTTTCAGACTTTGTCTTTAGCTGATAGCTTCAGACTTTGTCTTCAGTTCTTTACTTTCAGACTTTGTCTTCAGTACTTTACTTTCAAACTTTGTCTTCAGTAGTAGTCTTCAGTTCTTGTCTTTAGACCTTGTAATCAGCTGATGTCTTCAGCTGTTGTGATCTCCTTCAGCAGTTGTAATGCCTGTGGGACTTAGAGGTTTTTCTGATCAGGCTCATTGGTTCTTTTGGTCAAACAAACTCCCCCTAAACCAATGCAGCCAAAACCTCTAAAATTATTAATGAACCCACTTATTCTTGGCAGAAACACCCTCTTGATCAGCTTCAGAGGTAATCAGTTAAGCACAGGCCGGGAAAGGTTTCTAATCATGTGATTGGCTAAGTATGGAAGGGAACTCTATTTTGGGGAAACAGAACATAGAGTCTTATCCCAACCATGAAACCTAATTCCCATGAATGAGTCTATAAGATTCACTAGCATAGGCCTCAAGGAGAACAACTTGTTCCTCCTTGGTGAGTTCTTCTGCTTCTCCTTCGAAGAACTCTAGGCCATAATACTCAGACAGGTATCTCACTGTCTTTCCATTTTTCAACTCCACAGTTGTTATCTCTCTATAAGCAAACTCATCAGGGTGAGACCCTTCAAGCAACAACTAGAGTTCACTGTTCTGAAGATCTTCAAGTCTTTTGTATAACAACCCCTTCTTGATCATTTTGTTCTCAAGAATAGATTAAGGGGTTGTCTTGGATTTGTGAGCTCTCTTGAATTCTTCAATGATTTCTCAGGGTGAGACTACCATGGCCAATGTAATTGCAGCATTCAAGGTCTTCTTCACTTGGCCATGATATCTACTTGGTATATTTTTCTTATGAATTCTAGAACTTACCCTGGGGTCTGGCCAGATCCGCACTCTTTCTTTTTTATGTTGAAAAGTATGTCTAAGAGTGTACAGCCTCAGAGCCTGTTTCTTCATTTCTTGAATGGATGAGGACTGAGGAAAATCCTTATCAACCATCTTGAGAAACTTCTCAACGTGCTGTTTCTGTTGTTCTGCTTCTTCAATCTTTACCTTCACCATCTACATTTGCAAGTCAGGAGTAATCACTTGTTGACTTCTGTGCTCAGGTGATTTGAGTTTGAGAACAACAGAGATTGGCAGACTATCATCATCATCATTCTCTTCTTCATCTTCTTCTACCCTCAACACCCTTCTCCTCCTTCTGGGTGCATCACTAGGTAAGGTTTGAGGTGTTTTTTGGGGTAAAGGGATTGGTTTTGTGGGTTGAGTTGTGGGTGGCTTTGGTTTAGGGATAGATTTGGGAGATTTTAGAGATAAGGGTTGTGTTTGAGTGGGAATGTGAGAAGACTGACTTAGCATTTTGGTGGTGAGTTTGGCTTTGGAGAGCTTTGCCATTTCAGTTCTCTTTCCTGCACCTGTTTCATCCAGTGCTTCTATTATCAACCCTTTATTATAGCCTCCAGCAGAGCAGATTTTCTTCGTTATCTCCAAAATACTTTCTCTGGACCAGGCCTTTATCTCTATCAATGATCTTCCAAGGTATTTGGCAATGAATCTGATTATTATCTCCAATCTTTCCCTTTCCAACACACTATAACATGCCCATCTTGCCTGAATCTCTTCTATTTCCAGCCTTCTGATCTCAGAGTCTAATGTGGCTGTGTCATGACCATGTCGAAAGAGCTGATCTATAATTTTATCCATGGATCTGCTGTGAGCTTCATCAGCATCTTTTACAAGATCTTCTAAGGATTTATCTTCATCAGCTTTTGACTCAGTACTCTTCTTTCTTTTATATGTGATCAGCTGTTCTGAGATCGGTTCTTTCTCCACCTCCTTCTCTTTTGTAGGTTTTTTCTTATCATCAACTCTTTTTCTTTGATGTGTGTGCACGAAAATCAGATTTGATGTGTGTGCTTGTTTCAGGTGCAATTGGAATTGATAATAGCTTAAAACTAGTTAAATGTTCGATTATGGTTCATTTAATTTGGTTTTTATTGAGTTTTAATCCTCACACGATTTGGACTTGATGGCCGACGATTACTCGAGCTCAAACGCTCTAATAACCATTGTTAAACCCAAGTAAATGATGAATGATGGTTCGAGTCATCTTCACGAACGGCTGGGGACGGTTTTGGTTATAATTAATTGCAAATAATAAAGCACAATAACATAAAATTCAATAAAGCATTTAATCTAATGTATAAAAAATATTTAAAAATTATCCTCGAAACCTAAATATCTATCTATTTTAGATAGGTTAAATAAGTAAATTATAGACTAGTCATGTTTATAAGTATATGAATACACCTTTAAAATTTCAAGTTTGTTTTGTGGTTCCGCTTCGATTTTTTTTTGGTTTCTTTTACAAGTAAAACTAAAACCAAAATGAAAAATTCAGTTTTTAAAAAATCATCAAACCAAACAATTTGTTTCTTATTGATTTTAGTTATTTCGGTTTGGTTGCATCGGTTGTTTTAGTTGTGGTTTAGTTATTTCAGTTTTTTGCACACCCCTAGGTCATGATTGTAAGGCTTAATGAAAGATTGATGCACTCAAAACAGACCAACTCTTTTCTGCATGCTTGCACTCAGTGCAAAGTAGAAGTTGCTTCGAAACACCCTGCATAAAAAATATTTGAAGTGTAAAATATTCTGAAGCCAAGACCAATATCTTCCGATCTAAAAGTGAAGTCTTCCGAAGCTTCAAATACAAAGTCTTCCGAAACCAATAGAGTGAAAACAGATTTCTTTCGAAGAATTTCAAAAGACAGATGTGTCTTTTGACTCTACATTGATTTTGTTGTCTAGATTAATGTTTCAAGCTGACTTTCAAAATATGATCGACTGTAGGATGTAGTATAAAGTATCTCAAATCCTTGTAACTTATTTCTTATGCTTTTGTAACATTTGTAATAGAATTTTAAAAACAATATACTGCAATATTAAAAACCAAAAACAATATTGTTCTTAAGTTTCTGTCTCTTGCTTACTTGTGTTTATAGTATCATAACCAAAGTCCCGATTCTTGATTTGATCTGTTAAATGTTTTAAATACTCTCTCATCGTAAAAGTAACTGTATTTATCATTTGTTAAATGGTCTTGCAATAATATATTTGATTATATGAAAATAAATGTTTTTGCACCATTGGCTACAAAACTTTGTAGAAAATCAAGCACTTTTAACGGTTGAAGCCTGCTAAATTAGATTCTATTAAAAATAGATATTTTTCATAACGAATCACACACTTATCTATTACTAAATTACCTCAAACAAAATGTATTTTATGTCAGATTTCGAATTCTTAAGAAAAAGTTTTTTAGCTTTTACTAAACTACCAACAATCATTTGTTGTGTCTTTTTGTAGTGTGATACTTTTCTGTTTCTATTTATTTTTATTTTAAGACTTCAACTAAACCCTAAAATTTCAACAAGTTCTTGTATCTATTTTATGAAGAAAATATGATGAATGATGTAACTACTAACCAACAACGATCTTTCAAATTTACAAATATCAAAACTAGGGTAATTATTTTGGTAAATTATTTGAGTGGTTACATCTTTAATTAAACTAATCATGATGTGTGTTTATCATTTGTCGGAAAGCTACAAGTTTTCATCTACTTTATGCTTTTCATTAACAACTCATAATTACAGATTCTTTTGTATATCTTCTTTTGTGATCTTAAGGCCGATTTCATCCCACTCATCACATTATATCTTAAATCCATCAATCAAAATTTATCATCTCATACTATACGGTACTAGAGCAAACACTCAAATTTGGTGGCATCAATGTTACCATACCATGTCACATTAAACCACTAAATCACATACGCACAAGCTTCCGTCACATGGAGGCACGGTCAAAATTTTATCGGTGGTATATGATGTGAATAAGGAAAAATGTAGTGTGAGGGAGGGTGGCGGCGGTGGTGTCGCTTGGGTGCTGAGCCTCGCCGTGGCACGCACGCCCCCCACCCTTAATTGATGTTTATTGTACGATAATTGATGTTTATAATTTAATCTTGAGGGAAAAAAGGGTGAGGGAGAGGTGGGGTATGCATGTGGTGTTACATGTTATGATTTTGATGTTGTACATTACACTTTATTGCCTATTTTAAAGGTGTTTATAACTAGAGGTTTATACAGTTCGCCCACGGTTTATGATTTGTGGGGATTAATAATTTGCTTGACGGTTAAAATATCTGGAACTAGCCATTTAACTATAGTTGTATAAACTACTACATATGTATTAATTGTAAAACATAGACTTAAGCACATAGAGTTTAAAAATCATAATAGTATTTTCAAAATTTGAATACACACTATTAATTTTAGAAAAGAAATTGAATCAGAACCAATGTTTTAAAACCAGACCCGATAAGAAACCGGGATTTTAAAGGTTCATTGATCGGATCGGTTGGATTGATCGATCTGGATTAAGAACCGAATGATAATATATAGGGAAAATGTCACAAAATAGTAACCAAGTTTCAAAAGTATTCTAATTTAGTCACTTATGCATATTTTTCTCAAATTGGACCTTCAAACGATCAAATCGAGTCATTACCAAATTTTTTTTATGACAAGAAAGTGATGATAGAAAAGACATTGGAGTTAAAATTTTCAATATATAAAATTATATTAAAAAATAAAAAAAACATGTTAATTATGAAAAAAATAAAAAAAAGTGCCTAAAATTTACGTCAACGTTCTATATCAGCATCAAAAGATTAAAAAAAATATTTTCTAACTGAATTAAAAAATATAACATGCTAAAAAATATGTTATGATTTTTAATTTGTATAAAATATAAAAATGAGTGAACTAATTGAAACACTTTTAAAACTTGAGTTACTTAAGTGGAACACTTTTTAAAGTTGGTTACTATTTTACAAAGTTACCCTTAATATATATAACTTGACAATAAAATACAATAAAGATATTAAATATGTAAAAAGAATTAAAAGTTACATATTATTTAATTGGTAAGTTTGTGCATCAATACATAAATAGATTTAAAACATCTAATTTATTTATTCTAGTTGATATATGAAACAAAGACACTTAGTTTAGGTGGTAGTATCCGTTTATATTCAACCTCATGATACTCGTTCGAGTTTTAAGTGATGTTTGTTTTCTTAAAAAATCTTTGCAAAGTCTATTCTGTTTGCAGCACGCAAACCACCGCAGACATGAGTGGCTGTAAATTGTTTGTTTTTTCGAAAATATTTTATCAAAAAACTTCTACGCTTGATCTTCTTGATGCAAATATAAAAACATAACTTCAAACATTTTCTCAAACTTAGTATCTTCTTATACCTTTATCAAAACTCTTCTACCATCTCCTTACATACGCCGCCACATTCACCGGATTCGTGTGAACATTCGTCGGATCTTCGCCGGACGACCACCTTGTCTCCACCATAACGATTTCAACATTTGGCTACCCTAACTTCTTCATCGCATCGTGAACCACATCCAACTGATAAAATTGGTTTATATATCAATAATGCGAAAAGCGATTAGATTATAGCTGAATATACACGAATTAACATGAGTGTAGATGATTTATACTATTCCGGTGGCTTTATCGAACAATCTAGAGTTGGGTTTGATAGTTGTAGAAGTTAAAAACCAAACATGTTACTGTATCTGCATAATTGATAAAACACTATTTATAATAATTAATTTTGTAATATTTTTTAAAAATGATTGTGAGTAGAGAATAAATAAAATATAATAACAAATGTATTAAAAATATTTTTTAATTGTTAATTATAGAAAAAAAATAATTATTTTTAGTGTAATTATAGAGATGAAGATGAAGATGGAGATGAAGAATAAGAGGTGAATGCTCTTAAAGATGAAATCCCATCCGACCCATCGCCAGGTTACTAGTTCGCTCGCCTGAATCGTCTGTAATGCCCGGTTTGACCCTTGTCCGGTTAAAACCACCCATCTTAACCAGCGTAGCATCGAGTCTCGGTCGAACAAATTAGACCTGTCAGTCGGGTGGTCACCAAAACATTTGTTCAGAACATCAAAACACCATACCCTCAAACCTAATTACACTTTAGCTTGTTGACTGATCTAATCGGTTTATTTAGTTGTTTTTCATAACAACACTTAGTAGCATGGTGAAAATATTTTGTTACATCGGTCAATCTTCGAATCATGAACAACCATATTATCTTTTACAATGTGTTCACCCATGTCATTAAAGTTAAAAGGGATAAAGTATTTTGATAGTTTACTAGCATTTATATAAGTTTAATTGTTGGTATTTGTTAGGGTATTTAAATTTCAAGGCGTTTGGTGCTTGACTTGGTATCTTGGGGCCCACGTTGAATCTTCTTTAGGCTAAGCAAAACATTTTATAGAGAAAATAAAAAGGTCAAATAAGAGTATCAACTATGATGACAAAAGAAAATGTAGATCATCAACCTGACCAACCAAATTAATGCAAATCACAATGACTTTAAACAAGAACACCAAATATTTAACTAACGGTTGACATGATTAGTGTTAATGTCTATTGAATAATATTAAGGTATTTTACACAAGTTTTGCAATGAAATGATATAATAAAAGTAAATCTAACATAAAACTCTAATGATGTGAATCCATAAAATAAAGGTATATGAAATAAATGCATTATATAAAACTATTTTTTTCAACTTCCTTAGCTGCTCGTAGTTACAAGTTACAACCTCAAATTGCGTCTTTGCCTAGCATGGAACCCATGATTTCCATTATAGGATACATATGCCTCTACCATGAAGGATAGCCTCATAATTTTTAAAACTATATTTATTTTCTATAAATTCTAAATGTATTTAATTAAAAGAATTCCCCTTTTTAGTGTGATGAACGTTGTTTAAAATGGTGTTTTGGTGCGAAATTAGCAATAAATCTTAAATTCATAACTTGTAAGTAATTCTATAAGAACTTCTAGTTTTACAGTTTAGTAGTATTGGTGATTATCCACTATAAAATAATTTGAATCTAAATTCTTACGAGGGTAATGTTAGATGCGTTTAAAAGTAAAATAAATATTTTGTTTTATAAAGGAGTAATTATATATCTATTTAATAAGAGAACTTTAGCTAAATGGAACTTTTATATTATTTTAATGTAACACAAATGCTTAGTTTTTTACGTAACTAAATGGTACCATAGGCGCGTTGTGCTAGGGTATATTCGTTGTTTGTTATGATTAGTACTTGTAAGTATGACATTTGATGTTTACAAATTTTGCCCATGTGAGGGCAAAATGCTAATGACGTCAGTTAGATGAACATTTACAAAATTTTCCTTTCTGAGGGCTATATGCAAATAGTTTAGTTACATGCATTGAGTGTTTAAAATCTGCTTCCTCGTTGTTTGCATTTTGTTTACTTGTTGGTCAAAATCTTGTGTTCAATAGATTTCCATAACAACTGTCATATTTTTCATGCATATATCCAAAAGCCTAACATGGCCTCATGACTTTTTATTGTGTTGCTTGATCAGTCCAGATGCTATGACCCCAAGTCCCTAGATCTTCATCTGTTGCCGTTGGTTGGTTATCAGATTTTATTGCATTTTAAATTGTTGTTTGTGTTCTAGTATATTCATGAAGGCAAACCAATAGACCTGTTGACCCATTTGAACTGTCCTTTCAACGGAATAACAAAACAAAATAAAGTACCGGCTATTAGAACATTACGAGTGAAAAAGTCAAAGAAGAGTCGATCAGAACATCAACTTTCAAGTGCCCGTCTAAAGGTCTAAAACCTTCTACATATTAGCTCCAAATGCCTAAAATGCAATTCGTACAAACTGGCCTCATGTTCAAAATTAAAACACCAATTTAACAATTGATTCATAGTTAGAAAAGATTACACCCAAAAGTGAGGAGTATTTAAATACAAAAGTTACCTCGCCATAAAAGCCTTAGTGGGGGTGAACTGAAATCCATCTTTCCACATAACATTTCCTAGTCACGTCCTATTAATCCTGTTGTTAATTAATAAAGCTTAAAGGTTATATGATCTCAAGAAATGTAACACCCGGTTATTTTTAACCGATAAAACAAGAAAAAGAAGAAAAAAGAAAGAAAGGGGAAAGGCATTTTACCCAAGTTAAGGGGTAAAACACGTCAAAAAAGACAAAATTTTGGGAAAGTGGGTGTAAAGGGTATGGCAGCCCACTCTCTTCTCTATATTCATCCTTCAATCGGTTGAGAGGGGGAGAAAGAGGAGAAAAGGGGCAGAAACTTTCGGGAGTTTTGAAGATCAAGGTGAAGAGCCAAATCCAAGTGGGTTTCTAGGTGTGAACTTGAAGCAAGCGGGTTTGTGGGAATCTCTACCCAAAAAAGCTGCTAAGGTGAGTTCTAGGACCCCTATTTTACATGTTTTTAACTGATTTTGGGGCTGGAACGCATATGAAACTATTTTTGTTGTGTTGGGTGTGTACCCGTATGTATGTGTTGTGTGCGATTGGGTGGGGTTCGAGTTTGGGCATGTTATGTTTGACTGATGATATGACTGGGTTTCTAAGGCTTAGGATGGATGGTTTAAGCTTAGAACAGGTTAGAGAGGGTTTGGGGACTAAAATCTGAAGTTTAGGTATGAGTGAGATTGTTGGTGCGCCCAGCTAGGGCTCATGCACTTGGAGATGTCCCCATGCAACTGAAGGTCATGCGACCGAAGGTCATGCGACTGGAGGTCATGCGACTGGAGGTCATGCGACTGAAGGTCATGCGAATGAGAGTCCATATGCCCCATAGTGCCCATGCGCCTGGAAGTTGTCTATGCGCCTAAGTATTCCTTATGCGATTGAAGTTTATGCGGCTGGAGGCCATACGACTGAAGGTCACATGACTGGAAGTCATGCGACTAAAGGTCATGCAACTGAGGGTCCATACGCCCTATAGTGTTCATGCGTCTGGAAGCCCTCCATACGCCTAAGTATTCATACGCCTAAGTATTCATACGCCCAATAGAGCTCATACACCTAAAGGACTTAGTTTATTTTATGATTTTCGGGGAAAAAATAGTATGTAGGCTTTGACTTGGGATGTTTCTGGGAGGCTAAGTAAGTTGACTTTTGAGGTCATTGATGCATGACAGTGTGTATGATGTATGTTATGTATGATTGATGGTGCCTTGTATGGCGATGTTTTATCTGTCTATGTTCCTGATCATGTGTGTTATTTTTCCCGTGGCTTTACGTTGAATGTTAGTGAATGAAATGAAAAGTATTATGTAACGTAAAGTGGAAGATAATGAAAAGAGAAACGTAATGAAAGAATGCATGCATTAATGAATGAATGAAAGTAAGAAAGGCTTGCAAGCAAATGTATAGAGGTTCACACCCAATGAAGGGTGTTAGCTCAACTGTGTGTGGGTTAGCTACCCCAGAAGGATGCACACCGGGTCTAATCCATGCGATTGACCATACGTATAGGATCCTTGCCGCTTACCCCAGTACTATGGTCAGACCACCGGGCACAATATATGGGGGTCTATTTATAGACTTCGCCCTAGTACCCACTTTATGCATGACGGTGGGGTGAAGCACATGACATTGGCCCGAATGAAAGTAAAGATTTATGATGTATATACGGAATGAACGATACGAAAGAAAAGGAATGAATGGTGATAATGAATGATAATGAGTAACGAACGATGAACAGATGAATAATGAAGATAACAATGATATTATCTATGTGTATGTATGATGCAAGATCACGTATGATTGTAAAGAATAGTTTTAAATGAAAGATAAAGTATGTTTTATTATAAAACTAGAACTCACTCAGCAACGCTTACTTTTATGTGTTTCTAGTTGGCAGGTAATGGTTGCTGAGGATGGTACAGGGTGGCTACTTGGCTCATTTTGGATGACATTCTTTTGTATAATGTTTTTGTACTATAATGTGAACAAACAATATTTTGTAATGAATGTTTGTAGATACATGTGTACCTAATTTATGTGCCAAATGTAAAAGTCTTTCATTTCTTACGTATGTGTAATTTGACATTGTAATGAAATATGATATATGATTTGATGTTTGTTTATCTTTAAATCATATGTATGACTTCTTATATAGGTTTGAGGTTGTTGTATATAATTCTAAGTCAATAATGATTGAGTATTATGTTCAACCTAGTCGGATGAGTATTCATGCTAATGGCCCACACTTATGGACCATATGCATGAATGCATCATGCTTATGGACTAGTTGCATGACTGAACTAGGAGACTGGATCAGTCGTATGATTGACACATAAAACTGACTCAGTCGCACGATTGAACCTTCAGTCGTGCGTATGAAACTATCGCATGAGTTAGTCACACGACTGAACCATGCTAATGGTTCAATCGTACGAATGGAAACTACATACCTATCAATACCACTTAATTCGTGGAAAAATAGAACACTTGAATAGATATTACGCATACACATAAACCCTAGCCATCTAGAGCGTCCCAAACAGTCTGCCCAAGTTCATAGTTCATTCCTGATCGATTCCTATTCGTTCTTAATGTTTAGTTTCAATCTTATATCGATCGGGTAATCGTTCTCACTGATTGGATCACCAATCAATAGGATTTTTCACTATTTGATACGGTATAACGTAGAATCAATTAGTACTCCATATGTACACGACCCTCCCTAACAAGTGGTATCAGAGCTTTGGCTCTTGATTTTGCGTTTGATTCAATTAAGTTTGGTGTCAAAACCTACATTTTAATCAAAAGAGTCACCACGTTTGCTTCATCAGGTGTTTTTGATGTTTTCAGGCATTAAAGTTACGATTTTTCACCATACGTTAGATTAGGGTTCTTGGAAAAATCGTATTTTATGTCAAAGTGTCAAAATCTTTGATTTTGCAATAACAGCAGCCTTCAATCGTATGAATAGCTCATTCGTACGATTGAACACATTTGTTCACTCCATTCATTCACTCCATTCGCATGACTAAACTCAGTCGCATAGCTCATTCGCACGACTGAACAACTCTAGTCGTTTGCTTCCAATCGTCCTGTTCATACGCACGACTGAATCCAATCGCACGATTGAATTCATTCGCACCCTTCATTCGCATGAGTGATCCATACTCATTGCCCATTCTCACGATTGAAGCTGTCATGTTCTTCAAGTACCAAGTTTATAGAAATGGAAGATCAGTTTGCTGTGTTTACTATAGGAAAGGACTCACGCATCCAAAACCTACTACTTCTGGAGAATGAGATTAGTAATCACAATAAACCGCCAAAGCTGCTAAAGTTAGACGAATATCCTCAGTGGAAACATCAGTTTGAGATTTACCTAAATGGAGTGGATCCCAATCTTTGGACTTCTATAGAGACCGGTTACACGGTACCAGTCAGTGCAAATGGAGTCAAGTTGACTTTAGGTGGAATGAGCAAGGCTCAGAAGATACTCTTCAATGCTGAGAAGAAAGTTTATGCCCTATTGACTCAGTCAATACCGAAAGACATCTTTCATCAGTTTTCTGAGAACAAGCAGGCCAAAAAGCTATGGGAGGCATTAGAGAATAGATATGATGGAAATGCAACGTTAAGGGCACTGAAGGCTAAAGCTCTCAAGAAGGAGTTCGATAACTTCTCTTCGATAGGGAATGAGAGCTTAGATGATATTATTGACAGATTTTATCATCTAGTGAGTGAGCTGCACACCCATGGCATAACCACCTCAATGGAAGACAAAAGTTTCAAGCTTTGCCGATGGATTGCCTGAGAAATGGGACTCATTTGTGTCTAACCTGAAACAAAACGACATTCTTGCAACGTTAGACATAAATGAATTCATCTTGAAGTTAAGAGAGGAAGAACTGAGAATGAAGTACAAGTCAAAGAAAGGATCCTACGTTCAGAATCCTTCGCTTTACAACTCAGTTCCAACTCCAGTTGTTTCAGGAGCACCATTACAAACAACATTCGTGTCTAGTTCCACGGCTCCTTCCCAAACCAGTGCTTGAGGAGCAGAAACATCTGGGTCATCAGGGACTCAATACATAGTGCCTGAGGCCAATACTACGAAGTTGAAGACCGAGAATCTCGGTAATATCACACTGGAAGTTACAAAGGAGCATATGGATCTTCTAGCAGCAGTGGTTCAATCCTATGATGGTTTAGTTGCTAAGAAGATTGGAAATTGTCATCTTCCAGATGAAGCCTACGAGCAAGTTGATGAGAACGAGCTAGGAAGAATGGACATCATGTGGGCTCTAGCAAGTGCAGGTAGAAGAGCTAAAAAGTTTGTCAAGAAGACGGGGTAGAATCTAGTAGCAACGAAAGATACGACCTTTGGATTTGACAAAACCAAGGTCACCTGCTTCAACAGTGGTGAAAAGGGGCAATTAAACGTGAATGTGTGAAGCCCAAGAAAACTGGAAATGGTAACTCATTTCCTACTTTCAATCGTCAAGACAAAGAAGTGATTGGAACTAGTTCTTCAAGTAAGAGACAAAGACACTAAATGCTCAAGGTGATGAAGGACAAGACTGGTCCTTCCGATTTGTTTCTCCTAGAGTATCATATATTGCCTTTGACGAAGTAGTGGATGATGGGTTTGGCAGTGAAGGTGAGATTGCAGCTGAGCAAGCGATGTCAGATTCGGAAGAAACTACGAACGTGGTAAATCACTTGGTTGAGGAAGAGCCCAGAGTAACAAGTTCAGAATCTCCAGTAATAGAAGAATCTAACTCTACTTTGATGGCTGATTCACTGACTCCTCACAGGTAAGTTCTTTAGATTATTATTTGCAAAACATGCTTGTTCTGAATGTGAAAAATTTAGGGAAAGCATTGATCTGAAATTTGCTAGGTTATTAGAACACAATGATAACTTAGTAAATGACTTACAATTTTGCACTGAAGCTAATCGTATATTAAAACAAAATGAGTGCAGTTTTAAAGAAAAGATAGATTTCTGGGTAAACAACTAAGGGAAATCGAGGTTTTTGCTTTAAATCAATCTAATGATATAAAGTTTTATTTAAATTCTTTGGAAGAAACCAAAAAGGAGAAAGCAGTTTTGAAAGTCGAGGTTAATTCTTTAAAACAAAAACTGCATAGTTGGGCTAGTTCTTCTCACATAGTTCAGAACTTAGTGAAAGAACGAAACAATGAGGAAGGTTTGGGGTACAAAGTAGTTCCACCACCACATGAGATCCTTTTGAATACAAAATATAGACCTATCAATAACAACCCAGTTAAGGATCATGTGGTTTCTACTCCTCTAGTTAGTGATCCGATTCCATGGGTAAGCATGCGAAATCTGGCACTAAACTGAAGGAGTCTACTTTGAAATCAAAAGGCAAGATGCCAGTTGAGAATTTCGATGATGCATTTAAAAGGTTTAATGTAAAGTCAGGTTCACCAACATCCATTTTAGAACCCAAAATGACTAAACCTGTTAACCAAAAACGTGAAAATGTTCAAAGTCCAAACAAAGTGCAAGTTAAAGACATTCAAAACGTTAAAACAATTAATTTTGTTAATAAGGCTGAAACATCTATAAGAGAAGTGACAAAACCAAACTAGACACATCTCACGCCTTCACTAAACTCAACATCATATAAAAGTTTTCTTCAATCTGTAGAAGCGAGATCTTGTTACAGTTGTGGAAAACGAGGACACATATCTTCTAGTTGTCCTTATTATCAGACGCCCAGAAAGAAAATTGAAATTTATGATGCAAAACTAAGTTTTTCTAAAATAAGATCTAACACTCCACCTAAGAGTGTTAGTGAACCTAAAGTTCAAACCATAAGTCAGTCGTTTGTTTACCACGAACAGGCCTTACACAAAATTGGCTTATGGAAAGAAAAATCAAGTATAGTGTCTGATAGTGAGGAGACTAAGAAGAAAGATATGACCTCATCCTCTAAAGGACAATGGGTTGAGTTTATGATGTTTGATTCCTCTGGGTCACCCAAGCCAGTTAAGGCTTGGGTCCCAATCCAAACTAACAAGTTTCTTTGACTACACAGGGTGTCCGCTATAACGCTATCACTAATACCTGGATTATTGATAGTGGGGTGTCCAGGCACATGACAGGGAATTCGTCCCTCCTTTTCAACATCAAACAAATCCAAGGGGGACATGTTTCATTTGCTAGGAACAAAAGAGGTTACATCACAACACAAGGCGAAGTAGGAAATAAGAAAATAAAGTTTGACAAGGTCAACTACGTTCAACAACTATAAAAAAACTTACTTTCAATCTCCCAGATATGTGATAAAGGATTTAAAGTTGTATTTGACAACAAGAAGTGCTACATGTTGAAGAAGGACCATGTGATTGAGGAGGATAAGGTTCTTATGTCAGCATCAAGATATAACAACTTGTATATCTTGGATCTTTAAAAGCCTCCACAACTGATCACACGGTTCAATGCTTCTTGTCAAAGGCAACTGAGAGGGACTTAGTCTCATGGCATAGGAGAATAGGACACATCAATCCTAGGAAGATGAATCATTTGATTTAGAATGATCTAGTGAATGGTGTAATTGTCAAGACCTTCCAGCTTCCAGACTTCTGCATAGCATGTAAGAAAGAGAAACAGACCAAGAAGGCTCACAAGGCAAAGAAATTTAATTCTATTGATATGCCTCTCGAGCTTCTGCACATGGATCTGTTTGGCCCTGTTAGCACAAAGAGCATTGCTGGAGACCTGTATTGCTTTGTAGTAACGAATGATTACTCAAGATTCTCTTGGGTGATGTTTCTAAAATCCAAATTAGGAACTTTTGAATCATTCAAACATCTGGTAAGTACATGGAATCACTCTACAAGCTAAAAGTATGGCATATTCGATCAGACAACAATACAGAATTCAAGAATCAGTGGATGGAGGCATACTGTAGAGAAAGAGGAATTGTTCATCAATTCACATCTGCCTACACTCCACATATAGATGGTGTAGCGGAAAGGAAGAATCGGAGCTTGATAGATACTTCCAGGACAATGCTAGCCGACTCAAAACTATCTATTCAATTTTGGAATGAGGTAGTGGCTAATGCTTGTTACACACTCAATCGAGTCTTAGTGGTTAAACGACATGGGAATGTTATGTACTACTCCAGCGATGTAAACCTAACTTGGAGTATCTAGAACCGTTTGGTGCACCATGCACGTTGTTGAAGAAGACTCAGACTGGGAAGTTCAACGAGAAGGCAGAACATGGTACCTTTCTCGGATATAGCATACCAGAAAAGAGAGTTTACAACAACTCAACAGGTCAGGTGGAAGTGTGGTGCAATGTTAACGTTCAAAGATACACCACCCCCTGCTGGGAAAGGACCCTCATTCTTCTTCGACTATGATGGATTCTTTAAATCCTTCAATCTGCCGCCTTCTCATACTAGTGATGAGCTTTCTGCTGGGATGATGTACGATGTTCTTAACACTCCTCCACCAGACTCGACATCAACTGGTCCATTAGATGATACTTCTAGCCCTTCAGGGGGATACCTTGGAGTAAGTGATTCTTCATCTGATGATGAAGCAGTGGAGACTGCTAATGTGGACCAGGAGGAACAGGTTCCCACCAATGAAAGTACACAAGCATCATATCTTGATGCCTCTAACACTTCAGAACCTCATACTCCAACAGCTACAGAGACTGAACCAGTATGATCAAAACAGCTTAGTTCCAACTACCTTCTGTTATGCATAAAGCTAGCGTATATGTTTCTTGTTTTGTAGCAACATGGCTGATAGATGGACAATGAGCACCAAGCACAATATATGTGCTCATCTTGATGCTACTTCCAGGAATGCCGCTGAGTTCGCTGGGATTATAGCCTTTCTACGTAGGTCGAGGATCTACAAGGCTATCTCTGCTCCGTGCACACCCTATAGGTCTATACAGCAGGCCTTTTGGGAAGGTGCTTCAGTTGACCGATCTGTTGAGCCTCACTGCATTAGGAGCTCTATCTTTGGGCAGGAGATAGAGATCATAGAAGGTAATCTCAGGAGAGTTTTGGATCTAGGTGATGATGGTACTTACCCAACCAAGTTACATCCCCTGACTGTTAGGGGATGCTTTCTGCGGATGAAGTACACTGGGGACATCAACGCAGGTGTGCTGAACAAGAGCAACCTGTGCCCCCAGTTTAAGTACATAGCTCATGTGATTCTCAAGTGCATAGCATCTAGGAGTGGAGGTTTTGACGAGATGTCTGATCAAATCTAGAATACATATGTTGCTCTGGTGCTGAACCACTTGTTCAGTTTCTTACACATGCTATTCTCCTACATGGTAGAGAACATCGAGGCTAAGGGCAAGGAAGGATTCTGCATGTACCCAAGGTTTTTATAGATGATCATTGATCAGAAGCTTCCTTCACTACCTAAGGAGAGAGAAAATGTTGATACTCTCGAGGTGATGGATGATACTACATTGGGTAGGATGAAGGTCTATGGGGGGAAGCAGGTGAAGCCCCCGATAAGGAGACTCTTTGGTCATTTGGCCAACGAGAAGTATGTGGCACCCGCTTGCAGGAAGTGGCATCATGATGACAGTGACTCCGATGTTGAGCCCATCATGGCATCTATAGACAAAGAATACGATGACGATGATGACCATGATCAGGGTCAAGGTGGTGAGGCACCTAGTGGAACAGAAAGGGCTGCTTTCCACCAAGACTTTCTAATAAATGAAGATAAGAAGTTGGATGATGAGCCACTAGTGGGGACTGTCGGGAGCCGGATTGTGGCCACAGATAAAGGGATAGAGGTGGTTGGCAGACGCTAGGCTAAGTCGAGGGATGCTGCTACTGATGTCACTAATCCTACTTACATCCGGGACCAACCTATCAGCCAAGGGGGAGCTTCTAATTCGAAGGGCTCTAAGAAGAAGAGAATGGCCCATCCCCATGGGAAAAAGAGGAAGAGGCCAAGGTTTACTCTGATCACATCTCCTACTTCTACCACCACTGCCACAGCCACGACCACCACGACCATCACACCCACTACTACTTCCACCACTCCAGCCACTACCACTACCACATCTCCTACCACCACCACCACAGCTACCACTACCACAGCCACTCCACCACATCCCACTTCGATTCCACCTCTCATATTCACCACATCCACCACCACCACCACCACTCACCAAGCTGGTCCCTCCACCCAATCCACAGTTACACCTGGACCCACTCTACCTAATATCGGGTTAGAGGAACATCTTGCTAACCTCAACAACATTCTGCTAAGGTTGCTTGCCACCAATAAGTTAAGGGCTACTCAGCTAAACAAGTTGATGGAGGTGAATGCAGCTCAGGCAAAGTAGATTGTACAGCTCAGCGAGAAGAGTGCCCAGTATGAGAGAGCTCTAGGCCGAGCCCACCATGCACTTACTAGTCAAAATGAGCTGGTGCTGGTTTCGGTAAAGAGGATAGAGGATCTGGAGAAGAAGAATAAGAATATTCTGCTCAAGCTTAAGGGATCAAAGAATAAGCTATTAAAGATTAAGGGTGATGATGATAATGATGATGATGATGATGAGGATGAAGATGAATCTGATGAAGAAGAAGATATTGATGAAGGAGGACCAAGTGGTAAAGATAAAGAGGATGATGACGATCAAGAAGGTGATGCTACTGCATCTGCCTCCACTCAAGCTCAGGAGAGGTGCACAAAACGAAACCAAGATCAAGGAGCATCATCCTCAGCTCCTCTAGCTGAAGAAATGATAGATCAAGACAAAAGTAATGATTAGATGTCTTTGTATTTAAAAACTTTTGTACTTGAATTATATATTACATTAATCTAATTAATGAGTATCTATGTTTTTTATGTTTAAATGTTTTGAGTAATAACTTATGTGTGATGTGCTTAATGTTTAATCAAACAGATGAAGATCAACAAATAGATGAATATGATGTTGCTCTCCTTCAGGAAGTCAAGACTCAACTTACCATGATTCTTCATTTGCAAGGGATTGTTAGAAGGTCAGTGAGCTACACGCCTGAAGAAGGAGAAATCATTCATGATCTGACCGATGACTAGCTAGCTGAGATGTTCCGACTCAATCCTGATGAAATTGTCAAAGATGCTCCAGAAGTTGATGTACTGAGTGATGAGGAGCTACAAGATGTTGATGAGATTGAGATTGAGGATGTTACAGCTGAGCATTATCTAGAGTACGCTGACCACGAAGGCAATGTTATCCCTAACTTGGGTGATACTTTTGGTAGTGCTACATTTGAGAAACTGGAGGAGATGGAAAAGGAGAAAGAAAAAGAAAAAAGCATGGCCCAAGCTTTGAATGCTAATCTTGATATCAAGAAAGCTGAAAGCAGCTTGTTTTGCAGATATGAAAGCCCAGCACACACCCCAAAAGTAGAATGCCTTCATAAAGCTTTATAGAGTCAAAAGACATCAAAAAGTGTCTGGCAAGATTAAAGCGTGGGAATATTTTGAAGATTTGGACGTATATGTTGTGAAAAGAGAAAAGGGGATTGAGTACTTTAGATATCCTCATGATCTGAAGACTCCTCCTGGTTTTGAGCTCAACCGAATGACATGCTTAGATCTACTGTATGCTAATCCAAGGAAGATGTCAGGTTGGTTTAAGGCTGTGTTAAAGAAGGAATACCAGACCAGGTGGGTAAACTTCAGACCTTAACAACCGAAGAGGTTCATTCATAAGTCTGAAGTGGACCTTATATCTGGAAAGCCTAAAGTAGTGCTGAAGGGGAGTCCCCCGCACACAATGTCAAAGATTCCGTTTCGAGAAATGCCTCAGGACTTCACTCCACACTTCAAATGGTGGTATTATGACTGGCGGTCAGGGGAAGCGGTCATAGTTTTGAAAAGAGATGGAAAAATAGAGACTATGAGGGTATTCAACCCAATGTGACTTACTAACTTGTCGGCATAAGATCTCTATACATTATCCAAGTGGCCACTGTTCTATGACACGTAGGACATTATACAAGCTCTACAGTTCCAACATGTGATAAGACTCTACTTTGCATTTGAAATACATGTAGGAGTCACAAAAGAGAAGATGTACAAGAATATCCAAGAACATGTTAAGAATGTTAGACGATAGGGGAAACTAGGTCCAAAGGGGAGTTTGTAGATACATGTGTACCTAGTTTATGTGCTTAAATGTAAAAGTCTTTCATTTCTTACGTATGTGAAATTTGACAATATAATGAAATATGATATATGATTTGATGTTTGTTTATCTTTAATTCATATGTATGACTTTTTATATAGGTTTGAGGTTTTTGTACATATTTCTAAGTCAATAATGATTGAGTATTATGTTCAACCTAGTCGGATGAGTATTCATGCTAATGGCCCATACTTATGGACCATACGCATGAATACATCATGCTTATGGACTAGTGGCACGACTGAACCAGGAGACTGGTTTAGTCGTATGATTGAGACATAAGATTGACTCAGTCACATGACTGAACCTTCAGTCCTGCATATGAATCAATCGCATGAGTCAGTCGCACGACTGAACCTTGCTAATCGTGCATATGAATCAATAGCATGAGTCGATCTTAACATATAGTATCAATCTTATATCGATCGGGAAATTATTCTCACTGATTGGATCACCAATTAACTAGGATTCCGCACTATTTGATCCGGTATAACGCAAAATCAGTTAGTACTCCGTACGTACATGGCCCTCCCTAACAACATTGTATTACAAGTTAGTAGCAGAGCCAAAGTTGAAGTGAAACGAGTAAATTTCCGAAAGAAACCTTAACTTAAACTGAAAATGGGATGGAAAGAGAAGGGATGCCAGCCCGAGTAGCTACGTGCCATCAAGTATTTTCTTTAATGATAACTAGTATTACGTGCGCATGTTATATGGTTTGTGTGCTATTTGTAGATTCAGATACTGATGTAGTCAAGATAGGAAATGCTTGGGGTATGAAGAGTAAAATAAGTGGCTAATCACAACTGGCTACTTTAATTAGGGACGTACTATACTTGACATAAACTAAGCTTTTCCCTTGAATGACCATGTTGGTGTTTGAATCTTTTAGTGTGTTTAGAGGATGGCCGGTGGTAGATCATCTAAAGCTTCACGGGGTGGAGGTCATGGTGGACGTGGTGCTGAACCGCAGCCCAAAAGAGGAAGGCCTAGAGTCGAAAAGGTGGTTCATGATGAACCCAAGACCCCTCATCCAGAGGGTGGAGACGAGAGTGCTAATTTGATAGCCTTAGTAAAGGAGGCTGTTGTGGAAGAAGTTCATTAGGTCATGTAAGCAGTCTTACCGTCTATGGTGACTGAAGTGATTAAGGCTATAAGAGAAGGAGAAACAAGGGAGAGGAATAGGTCCTCGGGAGGATGAGAGCGACCGGAGACTGAGACGGTTCTCTCCGATGATAAGGAGGAGGAAGAAGAGCCTGCACCGGAGGCGGCACGAGGCTGCAATAACAGGGTATTTCAAAGATGCAAGCCCCCTACTTTTGATGGTAATGGTACTGCTGCTGCTCACTGGTGGGCGAGAGAGATGGAAGCTGTTCTCGATATCAGCCAGTGTTGGGAAGATCAAAAGGTGAAGTTTGCTGCCCACTCATTTGTGGACTCGGCTCTTACTGGCGGGACAATATTCTCCAAGCCAAGGGTAGTCAAGCAATTAGGGGGATGAAGTGGGCCAAGCTAAAAAGGCTGGTGATTAAGGAGTTCTATCCTCACCGAGAGATGGATAAAGTTGAGAGAGAGTTCCTGCAGCTGGAAGCAGGAACAATGACACATCAGCAATACACCACCAAGTTCAATGAGATGGCACGGCTGGTGCTAGATCAAGTGACACCCTTGTCACGAAAGATCAAGAGGTATATCTAGGGTTTGCCGATGGATATTCGCAGGTACATGATCGCTTCCCGATCGAGCACGTTTAGGTCGGCAGTTGACTTGGCGAGGAGGTTGTATGATGAGCGAGAGGTGGTGGTGACGGAAGGCAGCAAGAAAGGTGGTGGTGATCAGAACTGGAATAGGAAGCGGGTTGGATGTGGCGGGGCCACTCTAAGAAACAAAGGTGCACGGGTGGATGACCGATGTATGGTCACATCTGATGCGAGGGTGAAGAGATGTGGCAAGTGTGGCAAGGAGCACACCGACGAGTGTAGGTGGGGATCAAACGTGTGCTTCAAGTGTGGGAGGCCTGGTCATATGGCGAGGGAATGCAAGGCAGGGAGATGTTTTAACTGTGGCGGGGAGGGCCACATGAGTAGGGACTGTAAGAAGCCAAGGGTTGAGGGTTCGGGAGTGAAGAAGGCTGGAGGAGAAGGACAAAGGGCGAGCGCCAGAGAGTTTATGATTACTCATGAGGAGGCTAGGACGGACCCTGATGTTGTGTCAGGTACGTTTCTAATAAACCAAACTTTAGCCTCTGTGTTATTTGATTCTAGTGTTAGTAAAAGTTTTATTTTTGCTGCTTTCTATGCTAAATTGCTTGTTAGTAGTAGGAGTGTAGATGTGCCCTTTGATCTAGAAACTGCCATAGGTAAGTCTACAAGAATTTCTGAGATGATAGAAGGTTGTAACGTCGAATTAGAAGGTCACAAGTTTCCAATTAGACCATTCGTGATGACCTTAGGCGGATTTGATGTAGTCCTAGGAATCGATTGGTTGACAGACTACGAGGTGAATATTATGTGTCACAAAAAGATGATACTGCTGACGACACCTGACGGGAGTTTGGTGACAGTTTGTGGTGATCGAGTCACTACGATTACGAAAGTGATTTCGATGGCGGTGGCGGGATAGTGCATGAGGTGTGGATGTAGTGCCTACTTGGCCTACGTAAAGGACGTGGATATGCTGACATCACAACTGTCCGATGTACCGGTTGTGTGTGACTTCCTAGACGTGTTCCTAGAAGATTTACCAGGTGTACCACAAGACCATGAGATTGAGTTCCAGATTGATTTGATACCAGGTGCCCAACCAGTAACTAAGGCACCATATCGGTTGTGTCCGACTGAGATGAAGGAATTGATGGAGCAATTACAAGAGCTGCTTGATAAGGGGTTTGTTCGTTCGAGTATCTCTCCTTGGGGTGCTCCGGTCTTATTCGTGAAGAAGAAAGACGGTAGCATGAGGATGTGTATCGAATACCGTGAGCTGAATAAGTTGATAGTAAAGAACCGATACCCGTTACCGAGAATTGATGATTTGTTTGATTAGCTTCAAAGTGTCAGTTGGTTCTCGAGGATAGATCTTCGATCTGGCTACCATCAGTTAAAGGTGAAAGAGCAGGATATCCCTAAAACAGCTTTTCGCACGCACTATGAACACTACGAGATTCTCGTTATTTCTTTTATGAAATTGATGAATCGAGTATGTCGGCCAATACTAGATAAATCAGTGATTGTGTTTATTGCTGATATCCTGATTTATTCAAAGAACGAGAATGAGCATGTCGGTGACATTCGAGAGTGTTGGAGACGTTGAGAAGGGAGAAGTGTTGAGTTTTCTCACATGTAAAACACTTAGTTTAACCATTTAAACTATAAAAACGCAGCTGAATAAGAGGTTTAACATATGGTGTATAATCTGAAAATTTTTGCCATATTAAACCACCAACAAAACCCAAGAATGAGGATCATAATCATATGTGAAATAGTGTGCTATCAAACAAATCAAAACAACCATAGGGTGTTCATAGAATCAACCTTTCTAGAACAAGATGTTGTAGATGAAAAAAAAGGTAGATGATGATGTTCTTGAATGTGTCAAGCCATAAAAGGAGAAGGCCTCAAGAAGTTATACCCACAAGCCTTCAAACACCTTGCTTGTTAGGATGCAACACCAAAGATAGCTCTTCTATAGCTCCTCCAAAACCGAAATTTTCAGCCCCTTTTTTCAACTTCTAAAATCCGAAAATTGCCCTGGTTTTTAGAGGTTCTTTTGCTTGTGATGTTAGAGTGAAAAGTGTGAATTATGATGGAGTGTAAGAGAGGACCCCTTTCAAAGACCAAGGAAAAAGGCTGGTCTCTATGGCCCCTTTGGGCGGCCGAATCGAGTCTCAAAGTGGGTTTTCCCCCCATTTTTGTTTTACACAATTTACACTCTTAACCCTTAACTTTATAAAATTAAAACCTCTTTTAATTTTATAACAATAACACACTTTTATTTGTTATTATTTAACCAACTTAATAATGAATCAAATAATATCTCATGAACAAACTATCCATATAGTATTGTTGTATTACAAAGCAATGTTTTAGAAAACCCGTTTTTGAATTTGGTGTCAATGTTTATTTGTATGATCTCATCAACAAATAAACATTTATTGGTGTTTGTTTAGCTTGTTATTGGGTATGACCCGACTTGGATCATAACATACTAACCACATCATTCTTGTATGTGTCTTGGGCATACAAGATCCAACAATCTCCCACTTGCACAAGATTCATAAAAGATTGATGCAAACAGTAAATACCGCCTAACAATGGTTCACTACTATAATGCCCCATTCCCGGGATGCTTACAGCTGATAATTCATCGCACATAAAACATATACTTTGCATTTAATCATCAAAACATTGCAGCGGAAACATAAAACAATGGCATTTCATTTCATCAAAATAATGCAACGTTGGTCGGTTAGAAAATTACATTGTTGTATTACATTACAAAAGCATTAAATAAATGGATGCCATCCGAAAGAGCTAAGCAGCTACCTCGTGCCATCCTCAGCAACCTTACCTGCCAACTGTAAAATGCATAAAAGTCAGCGTTCCTGAGTGAGTTCTAGTTTTATAGCAAAAGATACTTTTCTTTCATTAAAACCCTTCATTTCAAGTGTATGTGATCATACATCATACGTACATACAGATAATATCATTATTATCCTCATCATTCTTTCGTTCATACTTTCATTCATCATTTTATTACTTTCATCATCACCATGAACTTTACCCTTCATGCTCGTGATACTGTGCATAAGCCTATAAAAGACCTTCATCGGTGGTGCCCAGCACCAAGTGGTCACAGTACCTAAGGTAAAGTTCAGGTATACCATGTCATATGCAATGCCCTTCATGCTCGTGATACTAGACCTAAGCCTTTAAAAGACCTTCATCGGTGGCGCCCAGCACCAGGTGGTCACAGTACCTAAGACACGCGACAATGGTTCATCCATATGGTCAATCACAAAGAAAGACCCCGATGTGCATCCTCCCGGGGTAGCGAAATACAGTGCTTGCAAGACTTTCTTACATTCATTCATTAATGCATGCATTCATCATCATGTTCCTATTTCATTATCTTTCACTTTACATTACATAATACTTCGTTCATTCATTCATTCATAACACGTAACGCCATAGGAAGATAATCATACAACATCACAAGGAACATAAACATATCATTCATACATCATCATGTAGAGCATCACACATACATACATCGTGCATCATGCAACATCATCACCATCATGTATAAGCACACATCATTACATGCCCACATACCATCTATGACCCCAAAAGTAAACTTCCATAACCCCTAGAAATCTCCTAGGTCAAAGCCTACATTACCTCATTACTCAAAAAGTCAGAATTTTTCTAAGTGTTCATCCGCATTTCCTATACTCATCCGCATTTCCTACAGTTCGTCCGCATTTACTATAGTTCATCCGCATTGACTTACTTTACTCATCCGCATTTCCATGCTTAGTCAAATGCTCATCCGCATTTCCAACACTTAGTCAAATGCTCATCCGTATTGACTTACTTGCTCATCTGCATTTCCATACTTAGTCAAATGCTCATCCGCATTGACTTGCTCATCCGCATTTCTGGCACTTAGTAAAATGCTCATCCGCATTGACTTACTTGCTCATCCGCATTTCGAGCACTTAGTCAAATGCTCATCCACATTGACTTACTTGCTCATCTGCATTTCCAGCACTAAGTCAAATGCTCATCCGCATTGACTTACTTGCTCATCCGCATTTCCAGCACTTAGTCAAATGCTCATCCGCATTTCCAGCACTAAGTCAAATGCTCATTCGCATTAACTTACTTGCTCATCCGCATTTCCATACTTAGTCAAATGCTCATCCGCACTAACTTGCTCATCCGCATTTCCGACACTTGGTCAAATGCTCATCCGCATTGAGTTACTTGTTCATCCGCATTTCCAGCACTTAATCAAATGCTCATCCGCATTGACTTACTTACTCATCCGCATTTCCAGCACTTAGTCAAATGCTCATCCGCATTGACTTACTTGCTCATCCGCATTTCCAGCACTTAGTCAAATGCTCATCCGCATTGACTTACTTGCTCATTCGCATTTACAGTACTTAGTCAAATGCTTATCCGCATTTACTTACAAACACTTAGGCAGGTTTACCAACTTATCAAGTGCTTCTAAAACATCAGATTCAATTTCCATGCACCATTCATCATGTTTTAAGTTTAATTCTTACCCTCTAAGCCTTAGAAACACAATCATACATCATCATGAACATAGTCACACATCACATCATGACATCATCATACACACATTCAAGTACACGGGTCCAAAACCCAGCTATATAAAAACGTACATTCATGCATTTCCAGCCCCAAAATCAGTTAAAAACCAGTAAAAGAGGGGTCCTAGAACTCACATTTGCAGCTCTTGAGTATGGCTTCCTCCAAACTCGTTTGCAAATTGAATTCAACCGCTAGAAACCCACTAAAAACATACCCCAAACACATACGAACACACATAAGCATAAACCCAAGGATAAGACCAGCCAAGAACACTATAAAAGCATGAATTATTACCTTGAATTCAAACTCTTTCTTGCTCTTCCTTCAAAACTGAGAACTTGCTGCTCTTTCTCTCTCTAAAACCCAAAAATCAGAGGTGTATGTGACATATGGGCGACCATACCACCTTTTACACCCACTTTTCAAACATTTTGTCCTTTTGGACACTTTTTACCCCTAGACTTGGGTTTTATTTATTTTCCTTCTTTTCTTTCACTTTATTCTTCTCTTTCTTGACTTTTAAAATAACCGGGTCTTACAACTACCCTTAATACGTATGACTAAGTGTCATTCAATAACATCATCCGCTTCAGGTACCAAACTTGAAAAGTTTTAGGTGAATCAATCATCTATCCTTTTGTCGCAGATGTCATGTTAAATCCTAGAGACATAGAGTGATCATTCTCCATTGATTTAACTTTATCAGGCCTTAGACAACTTACTCTCAACGAATAAGAGGGACAAATCCCATCTTGACAACATACGTCTCTCACAATTACCTTATATCATACCTGAACTCAGACTTATGTACTGCCATGTTTTAGAATAGCGAAGAGCTAAGTCAAAGTATAATATTCAGTAAATATCAAGACCCAATATGTATCTCAGGTCAAAGGATACCAAATGATGTTCGCCTTTACTCAAAATTACTTATGATCAATCAGGAAGATTCCATGTAGTAATATTTGAGATGCAGGTCAGTCCAATATTTGCATCTCACAAATATCTATGAACTTTGGCAACAACCTTTTGCTCTACATTCATCTATATGAATATCTATCAATCCAAGTTCATAATAGCATTACCTTTATGCTTGTTCCCACAAGTATGAACAACTACGGACATTCTGAGTAAATACTTTACACATGGATTTTAAACATGCAGAATAGGAATATTAGTTGAATCATTATAATGGAAAAATTCATTCAAGTAATAAAGGGTTACAATATCTCATTATAGAAATTAAAGATCATATCCAGTCACTAGAATATTGAAGCCCCATGGCACAAACATGACTTTCATGCTTTGCCTTTTCAAGAAGCTTCGTGAGTGGATCCGCAATGTTTTGATTCGTGTGAACTTTGCGAATACATATCTTTCCCTTTTCAACTTCCTCCCTTATGTAGTTGAATCTCCGTTCAATGTGCCTAGTCTTCTGATGTGCACGGGGTTCCTTGATTTGAGCAATCGTACCCTCGTTATCACAAAACATTTCTAGGGGTCCTGAATGGAAGGGACCACCCCTAGATCGACAATGAACTTCTTTAACCGTGCAGCTTCCTGAGCTGCTAATGAAGTGGCAATGTATTCTGACTCTGTAGTTAATAATGCCACCACATCTTGCTTAGAGCTCTTCCAATGGATTGCTCCTCCATTCAAGATGAAAATATACCCCGATTGTGATCGTGAATCATCCCGATCAGTTTGGAAACTCGCATCCGTCTAACCTTTTACTACGAGCTCTTCTTCACCAGATGCATAGATTAGGAACATATCTTTAGTCCTCCTTAGGTACATAAGTATGTTTTTAACAGCCATCCAATGACTGCTTCCTGGATTTTGTTGGTATTGGCTTGTCATGCTCAAAGCGCATGTCACGTCCGGCCTAGTGCATATTATTGCATACATGATAGATCCTATAGCAGATGCATACGGGATTCCCTTCATTTTTTCTTGCTCATCCTTTGAGCTTGGACATTGAGTCTTACTCAACATATTCCTCTTTGAATAGGTACGGTACCTTTCTTAGAGTTTTCAATCTTTAACCTTTTCAAGATCTTATCAATGTATGCACTTTGATTCAAACCTATCAACTACCTTGATCTATCCCTATAGATCTTTATTCCTAAAATATAGGCGGCTTCACCAAGATCCTTAATGGAGAAACAACTTCCAAGCCAGGTTTTTACACCTTCCATGGTTGGAATGTCATTTGCAAATAGTAGGATGTCATCGACATACAATACTAAGAAAATGGTGATGCTTCCACTAGCCTTCTTATATACACATGCTTCATCAGTGTTTTTGATGAACCAAATTTGGTTATCTCTTCATTAAAACGGTGATTCCAACTTCTTGATGCTTGCTTCAATCCATAGATTGATTCCTTAACTTGCATACTTTGTTAGGATGTTTTGAGTTGACAAAACCTTCAGGCTAAACCATATAGACATCTTCCTCAAGATATCCATTTAGAAAAGAGCTTTTGACATCCATTTTCCAAATCTCATAATCATAATGAGCAGCTATGGCAAATAATATCCTAATAGACTTTAGCATTGAAACTGGTGAGAAGGTCTCATCATAATCAACCCCTTGAGTTTGAGTGAAACCTTTTGCTACAAGTATAGCTTTATAAGTATCCAAGTTTCCATGCATATTGGTTTCCTTCTTAAAAACCCACTTACTTCCAACTATCTTGGAGTTAAGAGGTGGTTCAACCAAGTCCCACACTTGGTTGTCATACATGGATTGCATCTCTACGTTCATGGCTTCAAGCCATTTGTCACAATCCAAATTGTACATTACATCATGATAGGTGGTTGGTTCATCAGAATCTACCACATAGCATCCATCTACGAAAAATCCATATCTTTCAGGTGAATTAGTTACCAGATCTGCGAACGTTTTGTGTATATTGATCAACCACTTGATCATTCTCAACATCCTCATGATGAGTGCTAGTGTCAACCAAACGTGTATCGGTTTGTGGTTCTTGATCCTCCTCAAGATCCACAGTTCTACTGCTAGTTCCTTCTGTAAGGAACTTAGCTTCTAAGAACTCAGCCTTCTTGGCAACAAACTCCTTTTGTTCCAATGGATCATAGAAATAATATCCCGTAGAATCTCTGGGATATCCAATGAAGATACACTTAGTGGAACGACTTTCTAGCTTGTTTGAGGTGGGAGTCTTAACATAAGCCTCACAACCCCATACCTTTAAATATGACAGTGATAGAACTCTTCCATGCCATCTTTCAAAAGGTGTTGTTTCCACTTTCTTGGTTGGGGCCATATTCAAAATACGGGCTACAGAGAGCAAAGCAAAACCCCAAAATGATAGAGGCAATAAGCTTCTAGCCATCATAGATCGAACCATATCTAATAGAGTTCGATTTTTCCTCTTGGACACACCATTATGTTATGGTGTTCCGGCTGGAGATAGTTATGAGACAATACCACAACTTCTAAGATGATCTCTAAAAGCATCACTCAGGTATTCACCTCCTCTATTGGTGCGGAGAATTTTTATTTTCTTATTGAGTTGATTTTCTACTTCATTTTTTAAGATTTTGAACATTTCAAAAGCTTCATCTTTGTGTCTTAACAAGTACACATAACCATATCGACTATAGTCGTCGGTAAAGGTAATGAACTATCTTTCTGGTACCTAGTCATTGGCTTAAAGGTTCACATACATCCAATGTATGATGCCTAATAAATCTTTTGCCCGTTCGGACTTGCCGCTAAAAGGTGCCTTAGTCATTTTACCTTGTAAATAAGATTCACATACATCGAATGAATCATATTCATTTGCTTTTAAAAGACCATTCTTTTGAAGTGTTTGTATGCGCTTCTTGTTTATATGACCAAGACGACAATGCCAAAGATAGGTATCACTCAAATCCAATTTGTGTTTTTTAGTGGTGGTTTGGTACAATGAGCTATCATATAATGTGTTTTCACGAACCAATTCATAAATACCATTAATGGGATTAGCTTTAAAATAAAACATACCATTTAAAGAAATATGAATTTCATTCTCAGTAAATGACAAAACATAACCATTTCGTCTTAATTGGGCAACAGAAATAATGTTCCTAGTCAAACTAGGAGCATACAAAATATTGTTCAAAATTACTTCCAAACCATTTGGAAGCTTCAAGATGTAGTCCCCTCGGCCTTTAACTTGAACCTTTGCCCCATTCCCCATGTAGAGGCTCACATCGCCTTTCTTGAAGTCTTGACTTCCTTTGAACCCCTGCAATAAGTTGCAAATATGAGTTCCACATCCGGTATCCAATACCCATGTGTTAGAGGATATTAAATTTAGACCAATATGGATCATGAAAATGTACCTAAGGTTTTCCCAACATCCCTCTTTGCTTAAAACTCTTTGAGTTAGACTGGGCAATTTCTTGCCCAATGTCCAATCTCCCCACACTTAAAGCATGGGTCATTTGAAGCAACCTTTTGCTTCTTCTTCGTTGGTTTTGGTGGTGGTGCTCTTACCACTCCCTTTCCCTTTCCCTTAATGTGCCCTTTACCCTTGGCAACATTTACCTTAGGTGCGGGGTGAGGCCTCTTCTTGTTCCCACCTTCATTGATGGTGAGAACGGGTAAAACCCTTTTACCCATGGCCCCCTCAGCAGTGTTGAGCATAGAGTGAAACTCACTTATGTTCTTGTCCCACTCGTTCATGTTATAATTCATGACAAAATTGTCAAACCTTTATGACAAAGAGTTGAGGATCAAATCCATAGCCAACTCTTTCGAGACGGGACAATTCATCCTTTCGAGGCGGTCAATGTGGCTTTTCATCTTAAGTACATAAGATGAAACAAATTGGGTGTCATCCATACGACACACATGGAGTGCTCGAACCATTTCGAAGCGCTCAACCGTGCTTGTTGTTGGAACGTTTCCTTCAACTGGGTTATCAAGTCGTACGCTCCATGATGTTCATACTGCTTTTGGAGATCTGGAGTCATACTTACCAACATAAGGCAAGACACTTGGACTGAGTCCTCAGTGTATTTCACCCAGTTATTATAGGCCTCCTCATCATCCTCACTAGGTTGATCAGGAATTGGATCGCCTAAAATGTATGATCGTTTCTCTTGCTTGAGAACAATTCTCAAGTTTTGAAACCAATCAATAAAGTTATTATGGTTTAGACGCTCCTTTTGGAGAATGGTTCTTAGTGATAGTGAGTGAGCGGTCGGGATTTCATTGTTATCATTATTGTTGGTGGCCATCTACAAAATATAACAAAGTTCAATTTTAGTAATTTCGTTATTGTTCATATTTTAATAATTAAAACCCTTATTAAGTGTCTTACACAATTTTAAATCTAGAATCCAGCGTTACATTTAAATTGTGGTTAGGTGACCTTTATCCCATTATTTAAATTAACAAGGTAGTCAACGTTTTGACAATTGCAACCCTTTGCAACTTCTAGGATATGAGATCGACTTTAAAACATCATATGTATAGTCGGCATGTTAATCCCATCAACACCTTTGTAAACCATATGTAGGTGATCCATTTAACATGGTTTGCAAATCAAGTTACCCTACTTGCACACACATGTGAGTTTTCCAACATAAGTGGTTAGGTGATCTTTATCCCACAAATATGGTATCCGCACCTCAAGTCACAAGTTCCCTCAAAATGGTTAGGTGACCTTTATCCCATTAAGAGTTTTCAAATGACTCAAGTGTTGTGTAAAAGGATGGTGTTAAACTTGTTTAAAAGGAATTTAAGTTTTCATAATCTTAGTTTAGAAAACTCTATGTACCTTATATTTGCATGCTTTCAAATACAAGGTACCCTATGGTTCACTTTTAATAAAACCTATTTTATTAAAACCATTAATCCTTTTAATAACCTTTTATCAACCACTTAATGATTAAGAACCATCAAATTTTCAGCTTGTTAAGTTTGTTAGTGAGTTTGTTATGCATATCCAAATATGAACCAAACAATCAAACAAAAAACATCCAAACAAGCATAAATATATAAACATGAGTGCATAACCATAGCCACTAAGTTGACCACACTTGTTTGCCATCACAAGTGTTGTCTTAAGGTGTTTCCTAAGGTCGAAGATGACACATCAAAATGTGTCCATGAACTCCCACTTGAAACCACATCCAAATGCTTCAAGTGTCCATGTCTTTTGTGTCCTTCTTTGAGTCTTAATCTTGTGCATATTCTTTTTCAAAACCATATCCTAATACAAATTTTTCTAATAAAAGAAATGCACCTAATCTATTTATTACATAACCAAATGAATAAATAAATTACAACCCAAGATACAAAACACAAATTACAACCCTTACAAGGAATAAAACCAATATGACATACAACAAACAACCAAAACCAAACACATAAGGCCAAGGCTATGTTATGCACCATAATATGAAACACATTCAACATCCAAGAACAACAAAGAATCCCTTATTTCAGCCCTAAAGTTTCAGCCAACATAAACTAAAACTTTAAGGTTGTCCAAACAACATAATCAACCATTTGACATAATTCTTTTAAGGTTTATACTAAAGCATGCAAGATTAAACCTTGAAACATAAGGGATTCAAACATGCACAACAAAACAGCCCCTAATGGGTTGAAAAGGTCCATGAAAACAAACTTTTCAAGACCTTTTGAAGCACACATTCCACATAACGGCTCTAGATGCCATTGTTGAGTTTTGTCACATGTAAAACACTTAGTTTAACCATTTAAACTATGAAAACGCAGCGGAATAAGAGGTTTAACATATGGTTTATGATCTGAAAATTTTTGCCATATTAAACCACCAACAAAACCCAAGAATGAGGATCATAATCATATGTGAAATAGTGTGCTATCAAACAAATCAAAACAACCATAGGGTGTTCATAGAATCAACCTTTGTAGAACAAGATGTTGTAGATGAAAAAAAAGGTAGATGATGATGTTCTTGAATGTGTCAAGCCATAAAAGGAGAAGGCCTCAAGAAGTTATACCCACAAGCCTTCAAATACCTTGCTTGTTAGGATGCAACACCAAAGATAGCTCTTCTATAGCTCCTCCAAAACCGAAATTTTCAGCCCCTTTTTTCAACTTCTAAAATCCGAAAATTGCCCTGGTTTTTGGAGGTTCTTTTGCTTGTGATGTTAGAGTGAAAAGTGTGAATTATGATGGAGTGTAAGAGAGGAGAACCCTTTCAAAGACCAAGGAAAAAGGCTGGTCTCTATGGCCCCTTTGGGCGGCCGAATTGAGTCTCAAAGTGGGTTTTCCCCCCATTTTTGTTTTCTAAATTGGTGTCAATGTTATTTGTATGATCTCATCAACAAATAAACATTTATTGGTGTTTGTTTAGCTTGTTATTGGGTATGACCCGACTTGGATCATAACGTACTAACCACATCAATCTTGTATGTGTCTTGGGCATACAAGATCCAAAAGAAGTTGTATGCTAAATTCTCCAAGTGCGCATTCTTGCTACGTGATGTTCATTTCTTGGTTCACGTGGCGAATTCTGAGGGGATTATAGTGAATCCTGACGGAAGGATTATAGTATTTCTTCGAGCAGAAGGATTTGAACATGAGGCAAGGAGATGGTTGGAGCTCATAACGGACTATGATTACGAGATCCATTACCATCCAAGTAAAGCCAACGTGGTAGCGGATGCCCTTAGCCGAAAGGAGAGACCCGAGTTGTAACACGCGGTTATCTTCTTTGAAGCCGAGGAAAGTAGAAAAAGAAATAAAATCCACAGTCGAGGGACCAAACTTGCCAAAACAAGAGAAAGATTGGAAGAGTGGGGGATTAAGAGGGGAGGGCAGCCCACTCTCCTCTCCTACACTCACAAAATTCAGCCAAGAGAGAAAAGAGAGAGAAAAATGGATTTCAAGCTTGGTTTTCGTGGATTCGAGCGCAAAAGTTGAGGTGTAGAGGGTTAGATTGAAGTTCTACTTGACGGTGTTGTTTGTGTGAGTTCTAGGACCCCTCTTTTACACGTTTTCAACTGATTTGGGGCTGGAACACATAGTAAAACCCATTTTGAAATATGTGTGTTGAACCCGTATGTATGTGTTTGTGTGTGATGCGAGTAGAGTTTGTTTTCAGGCTTATGTGTACTTGAATGGTGTTGTGGCATGTGTTTCTAAGGTTTGGGATGGTTGATTTGGGCTTAGAACAGGTTTGAGAGGGTGCAGAGACTGAAAAGTGCCGATTGGGTTTGGGATGAACTGCATTCTGCATCAGCTAGGGCCAGGCGACCAAACGACATGCGACTGGAGGCCATACAGCTGAAAGGAGTGCGACTGAGGTTCATACGCATGTAAGTCATGCGATTGAGGTTTATTCGCATAGGGGTCATGCGACTGAGGGTCCATTCGCACATAGTGTTCATCCGTATTAGTTCCATTCGCATGGGACTCATTCGCATTATGTTTGTCCACATAAGTTCCATTTGCATGGGACTCATTCGCATATAGTGTTCATCCGTATAAGTTCCACTCGCATGGGACTCATCCATATTGTGTTCATCCGCATTGGGTCCATTCTCATAGGGCCCATTTGCCTGGTGTTCATTCGCATTGTGCTCAGTCGCCTGGGAGGCCATGCGACTGAAGGGTGCCCATATGCCCAAGTAGGGCTTGTGTAACCGAGGGAACATAGTTTATCTACTGACTTTCAGGGGAAAGTGCAGATGTAAGTTTTGACGTGGAAGGTTCCTGGGGGTTCATGTAAGATGACTTTTGAGGCCATAGAGGTTATGTTGGGCATGATGATGATGATGTATGATGTTGTATGATTATGCATGATGTATGTTATGTATGTATAATGATGCCCTGTATGATGATGTTGACTGTGTATGTTGATGTTCCTTACTATTATGTATGATTATTTTCCCTTGGCTTTACGTGTAATGAATGAAATGAAAGTACTATGTAACGTAAAGTGAAAGATAATGAAAAGAGGATCATGATGAATGAATGCATGCATTAATGAATGATGGAAAGTAAAGAAAGTTTTGCAAGCCTTGTATATCGAGACACGCCCCAATGTAGGGTGTTAGCCCAACGGTGTGCGGGTTAGCTACCCCAGAAGGATGGAAATCGGGGTCTTTCTTTGTGATTAACCATTTGTATGGAACTATTGTTGCTTACCTTCGGTACTGTGGCCAGGGTGCTGTGTACCATGGCGGAAGGTCTATGATAGGCTTCGGCCCAGTACCAGCTTTATGCATGACGGAAGGGTATAACACATGACAATGGTACGCCTAAATCTTACCTTTGGTACTGCGGCCAGGGTGCTATGCACCATGACGGAAGGTCTATGATAGGCTTCGGCCCAGTACCAGCTTTATGCATGACGGAAGGGTAATGTTCATGGTGTTGACGTAAAGAAAAGATGTAATGAATGAACGAAAGTTAATGAACGAATGATGAAGATACTAATGATATTATCTATGCATACGTATGATGTATGATCACATGTAAAAGTAACGAACGTTTTTAATGAAAGTAAAGTATGTTTTATTATAAAACTAGAACTCACTCAGCAACGCTGACTTTTATGTGTTTCCAGTTGGCAGGTAATGTTGCTGAGGATGGCACGAGGTGGCTACTCAGCTATTTTGGATGGCATTCTTTTGTTTAATGTTTTTGCATTGTAGTGCGAACGAACGATGTTTTGAATGAACGATTGTATTAACTTTCAAAAGCATTTATAAGGAAATGAAAAGTTATTTTAATGTTCTGCTACAATGTTTATGAATGTTAAATGTAAAGTTATATGTTTTATGTGCAATGATTTACCAGTTGTAAGCATTCCGTGAATGGGGCCTTACATGAGCCGATTCGGGTGAAGGCTTACCAGTTGATCATAACCTCTGATATGATGAAGCATGTCATGGAGTTTCAAGATGAGGCGTTGAAAGAAGATCATCTTAACTCTGAAAGGATGAGAGGTCTGGTTGCGGAATTAGGTGAAAACACACTCGGTGTTAGGACTCGAATTGGGCGGGTGTGGATTCCTCGTTTTGGGGATCTACGTGTGAGGATTATGGATGAAGCTCACAAAACCCGATACTCCATTCATGGAAAGATGTACCAAGACATGAAGAAAGATTGTTGGTGGCCGGGTATGAAGCGTGATGTGGTGGAGTATGTGAATAAATGCCTTACTTGTTTACAAGTGAAGGCCGAACATCAAAAGCCGTATGGAAAGATCCAACCGTTGGATATACCAGAGTGGAAGTGGGAGTACATCACCATGGATTTTATTACGTAGCTGCCATGTACTGCGCGAGGTTATGATGTAATATGGGTGATCGTTGATCGTTGATCGTTCAACGAAGAGTGCTAACTTCCTACCGATTCGCAAGACTTATTCATCTTAGAGGTTGGCGGATCTGTTCATTAAAGAGATTGTAACTCATCATAGTGTGCCGTTGTCTATTGTGTCTGATATTGACACCGGGTTTACATCTAAATTTTGGAAGAAATTCCACGACGCGATGGGGACGAGGTTACATATTAGCACGACTTATCATCCTTAGACGAATGGTCAGTCGGAAAGGACCATTCAAACGCTAAAGTTTATGCTTCGGGCATGAGTCATTGACTTTGGAGGAAGTTGGGATGACCACTTACCATTAGCTGAGTTCTCATATAACAATAGTTATCATGTCAATATTGGTATGCTCCTTATGAGATGCTATACGGTAGGGATGTAGAACACCCATTTGTTAGGGTGATATCGGC
>CM046450.1:31886074-32086074 GCA_025506515.1 Flaveria trinervia | reverse complement strand
GCCTAACACAAGAAATGCAGACAAGACTTGTACACCTACAAAAACAAATGCAGATGTACAAGATAAAAATACTAGTGAAGAACTTACTTTTTGCGGATACTGCTAACATGTACTTTGCATTTTAGATTATATGTCAGGGTATTTAAGTCGGTGTACATGTTATAGTGTCTTCTTATAAATCTATATAGTTTTTTTGCCTTTTTTGTAACTCTTACACAACTCTTGTCATTATCAGCCCCCAATAGCAAATCACACAGAAACTTTCATACCCTTTACATTGAAACCAATATTGTATCACTGAATACTAATTATCAATATATAATATAGATTATTACGAGTACTTCAAATTCTTCTGATCTTTGATATTTGTATTCCCCTTCCAATTTATCACTAAAATCATTTGATATGTTCGATCCTTATTGATTATTACCCAGTTAATTGGTATCAGAGCCTTAGCTCTTGAAGTCAACAAGAACACTCACTTCTCTTCATGATTATTGGTCGAACTATCTCTTGATTTGCTTTATCATTGTATTTTAGACAACTGATTAAAATTAGAAATGAATTACTCCTTGTTTGGTCAATTTACACTTCGAATTCATCATGATTTCAGGAACATTGTTTTTGTGATCAAGATCACGTCAAAACCAAACCTGTTCACCAAATTATCGAGCTTTTGTGAGAAATGACCTAAGATTAGTCAAGAGTTCCTAATCAAAATGATTTCATAAAATTTGAGCAAAAACAACAAGAATTTTCATAAAAAATAGACAAACAGAATGGAACACTATTCATCGCATTAGTCTTGAACACTATTCATTGCTTTCTCTATAGTGACAACTATTTATAGCATTTGCCTTGAAATCACTATTCATCGTAATTGCCCTGTCAACTATTCACCATATTTCCTTGAACCTACTATTCATTATATTTGTGATCTACAAGTGTTGAAGAGCAAACCCTGTTCATCATACTTGTTAAGGAACTGTTGACTGTATTTGTCTATTTCACTGTTCATAACAATAAATCATCAGCATTTGTATCCAAGGACTGCTGACCCTATAGTTTGTGACACTTGTGTATTATTTGAACATTGAAATTACTAGACATTTGGGCTTAAAATCAATCTTAAAATTAATACACTAAGTCTGAAATCAATCTTATCACTATCTAACCAATTAAAATTAGACAACAATCATGGATACATTAAATTCAATTGATAGAGATCATAATTCAAAACCACCCATGTTAAACATAATCAAAATTTTAACAATGGAAAATGAGGTTTAGAAATATTATTTAATTGTTATTGATACAGATTACTGGATTTCTATCTACAGAGGTCCTTTCACTCACACTACTTTGGACGCTGATTAGTATCGTACTGATAGAATTCCAGTTAAAAATCTGAACTTGGTCCTTAATCCAGAAGATTACAAGAAGATCAACGTTGATCTGAAGGCATACTCTTTACTTACTCAAGCGTTGAAGATAGATTTGCTTAAAAATTGTAGAATTATAAGACTTAAAAAAGGGTATGGGATACTCTCTGCATCATGTATGAAAGAAGTAGCGAAGTTACTGAATTAACAAAGACAAACTTGTTAATCAATATGAGACATTTTATCACATTAAGGGTGAATCAGTATTAAAATTACTGCATAGGTTTGTTCAACTGGTGAATGATTTGGAGATAAGGGGTATGACCTATAAAGAAAAGGAGCTTAATAAGAAGATACTCCATTCATTACTTGATTTGGAGATAAGGGGTATGACTAAGTCAATCTTATGTCTCAATCATAAGACTGATCCAGTCTCCTTGTTCAGTCGTGTGACTGGTCCATAAGCATTATATATTCATGCGTATGTTCCATAAGTATGGTCCATTAGCATGGAAATCACCCGACTAGGTTGAACATATTTCTCAATCATTATTGACTAAGAACTATCTACAACAACCTCAAACCTATATAAGACGTTCATACATATGAATCAAAGATAAATAAACATCAAAGCATATATCATAATTCATTACATCGTCACATTACACATATGTAAGACATGAAAGACTTTTACATTTAAGCATATAAACTAGGAACATCATGTATCTACAAACTCCCCTTTGGACCTAGTTTACCCTATTGTCTAACATTCTTCACATGCTCTTGAAATTTCTAGAACTTCTCTTCTCTGGTGACTCCTGCATGTATCTCAAATACAAAGCAGAGCCATATAACGTGTTGGAATTAAAGAGCTTGTACAATGTTTTACGTGTCATAGAATAGTGGCCACTTGTATAAAGTATAAACATCATCAGCAGAGAAGTTAGTAAGCCGCATTGGGTCAAATACCCTGATAGTCTCTATCTTCCCATCTCTATTCAGAACTATGATCGCTTCCCCCGTCCTTTAATCATAATACCACCATTTGAAGTGTAGAGTGAAGTCCTGAGGCATTTTCTGTAAGGGAATCTTAGAAATTATGCATGGGGGACTCCACTTCAACACTACTTTAGGCCTTCCAGATATAGGATCAACTTTAGACTTATGAATAAATGTCTTAGGTTGTTGAGGTCTGAAGTTTACTCATCTAGTGTGGTATTCTTTCTTCAATGCTACCTCAAACCATCCTGACATCTTTCTTGGGTTGGCATACAAAAGATCTAAGCATACCAATCGGTTGAGCTCAAAACCAAGAAGAGTCTTCAGATCACGTGGATATCTGATGTACTCAATCCCTTCTCCCTTTTAACAGCATAGACTTCCATGTCTTCAAAATATGCCCATGCTATAATCTTGCCTGACACTTTCTGATGTCTCTTGACTTTGTAAAGTTTGGTGTTGGCATTTTGCTTTGGTGGTGCACGCTAAGCTTTCATTTCAGCAAAACAAGCTACCCATTCAGCTTTCTTAATAGCAACATTTGCATATGAAGCTTGGGATGTACTTTCATCTTTCTATTTTTCTTTCTCCATCTCTTCCAACTTATCAAAAGTGTCACTGCCAAAAGTTTCACCCAAGTTAGGAATAACATTGCCCTCAGGGTCAATATACTGGGGATAGTAATTTACTGTGACATCCTCTATCTCTATCTCATCCATATCCTGTAGCTCCTTATCACTTAAGACATCAACTTCCGAAGCATGTTTGACTATTTCATCTGGATTTAATCGAACATATCAGCCAGCTACTCATCTGTCAGATCATGAATGATCTCTCCTTCTTCACGAGTATAGCTCACAGACCGTCTTACGATCCCTTGCAAATCAAGAATCATAGTGAGTTGAGTCTTGACTTGCTGAAGGGGGACAACATCATATTCATCTAGTTGTTGAGCTTCATCTGTTTAATTTAACATTCAATACATCACACATTAATCATTAATCAAGACATTTAAACATAAATAATCATTAATTACATTAATGTAATACATAATTCAAGTACAAAAGTTTCAAATACATAAACATCTAATCATTACTTTTGCCTTGATCAGCTGTCTCTTCAGCTTGAGGAGCTGAGGATGAGGCTTTTTGATCCTTATTTCTCTTGGTACGCCTCTCCTTTGCTAATGGATTTGAGGCTAATGCAGCACCATCACGTTCTTGATCATCCTCATCATCATCATCAACTCCTTTTCCCTTTCCACTACCTCCCGCTTCCTCCTCGTCATCATCTTCTTCATCATCAGTAAACTCATCATCATCACCATCATCATCACCCTCTTTAATTTTTAAAGGCTCACCTTTAGATCCCTTTAGCCTTATCATAATCTTCTTGTTCCATTTCTCCAATCCCTCAATCCTTATGCCAAGACCAACTCGTTTTGACTCTTTAGTGCATGGTGGGCTCGGTCTCAGGCTCTCTCATACTGTGCATTCTTCTCACTCAGCTGAGCTATTTGCTTGTCTTGAGCAACATTTACCGCCATCAGCTGGTTCATCTGAGTAGCCCGTAGATCTTCAGTAGCAATCAGCTTTAGCAAAATGCGGTTTAGGCTTGCCAAATGTTCCTCTAACCTAACCGTGGGTAGAATGGAGCCATGTGTCATTGTGGATTGGGTGGATGTACTGGCTTATTGAGCGGTGTTTGTGGCGGTGGATGTAGTGAAGATGGGAGGAGGAATGGGAGTGGATAGGGGTGGAGTAGTGTTAGGTATGTGGGTGAGGTGGAAGTAGGTGTATACGTGGTGGAGGGAGTATCAATGGTTGTGGGAGTAAAAGTGGGTGAAGTGGTAGTAGTGGCTGTGGTAGTGGTGGTGACTGAGGTAGTGGCAGTGGCGGTGGAAGATGTGATCAATGTGAACCTTGGTCTCTTGCTCTTTTTGCCATAAGGATGGGCTATCCTCTTCTTCCTGGAGCCCTTGGCTGTAGGGGCTCCCGCTGAGCTGATAGGCTGGTCAGGTGTGTAGGTAGGATTAGTGACATCTGGATCATCATCTGTAGTACCAGCTGGGCATCCACCAACCGCCTCTATTCCCTTCTCAATAACCACAACCCGACTCCCAACTGTCCTAACCAAAGGCTCATCATCAGACACCTCCTTTTCATCTATCAATATGTCTTAGTGGAAAGCAGCCTGCTTAGATCCACGAGGAGCAGCTGCAGTACTGTAAGGAGGTGGTGGAGATATATTAGATGTGTCAGTGGCCCTTGAATGACTAGGGCCAACATCTTTACCAACTTGACCATCACCAAGGTCATCATCATCGTCGTCATCTTCTTAAGTGGGAACACTATGGGCTCAACATCAGAATCACTGTCGTCGTGACGCCACTTCTTGCGAGAGGGCGCCACATAATCCTCGTTGGCCAAATGACAAAACAATCTCCTGACTGGGGGCTTCACTTGCTTCCCCCGGTACACCTTCATTCTTCCCAAAGTAATGTCATCCATCACCACTAGACTAACAACATCATCTTTCTCTTTCGGCTGCAGAGGAACCTTTTCGTCTATGATCATCTATAAGAACCTTTGATACACACAGAACCCTTCCTTGCCCTTGGCCTTGATGTTCTCTATCAGGTACGAAAAGAACATATGGGAGAAACTGAACGGGTGGTTCAGTACCAGAGCAACGTATGCGTTCTGGATTTGGTCAGACATCTCATCGAATCCACCTCGCGCTGAAGCTATGCACTTTAGGATGACATGAGCCAAGTACTTGAACTAGGGGCACAAGTTGCTCTTGTTGAGCACACTTGCATTGATGTCCCCAGTGTACTTCATCCTTAGAAAGCATCCTCGAACAGTCAGGGGATGTAGGTTGGTTAGGTAGGCACCGTCCTCACCCAGATCCAAGACTCACCTTAGATCGTCTTCAGTAATCCTAATCTCTTGTCCAACGATGGAGCTCCGAATACAATGGGGGTCCACAAACCTATCAACCGATGCACCTTCCCAGAAGGCTTGCCGTATCGATCTGTATGGAGTGGAAGGTGTAGATATGGCCTTGTAGATCCTCGATCTCCTCAGAAAGGCTATAATCCGAGCAAACTACGAAGCGTTCCGAGAATTAGCATCTAAATGACCATAGATGTTGTGCTTGGTGCTTATCTTCCATCTATCATCCATGTTGCTACAACACAAGAAACATATATGTTAGATTTGTGCGTAATAGAAGACAATTGGTACTTAAACTATTTTGATCAAACTGATTTAGTCATGCGATTGAACCATATGACTAAGTTTTAGTCGTACGATTGAGTTCAGTCGTACGATTTAGCCTGTGGCTAAGTTCAGTCATGCGATTGAGCCTGCGACTGAACTTAGTCGTATGCTGTGCCATGCGGTTGAATTAGTCGTGCGACTTAACCCATACACATGATTCATTTGTGTGATTGAATCGTGTGCCTAGCTCAATCGTGTGACTGAAGTTCATTAGCATGTCTATTCGCATCCTTCATTGTTGAACAACCTAGATTTGCATCTTTGCCAAAACTTTATATTAGACTTCATGTTTAGACTCATTAGATTCGCAGGGACTTGAAATAGTACTTAATGTCCTTTAAATAAACTTTTATGTCCATTTAAGTGGTCTATTTTAGGGTTTAGTCTCGGTTCTAGGTTTTAGCATTATCGCTCCTTATAGGTGCGATTAAGTCCTTCATTTGGATCGATTTTAGTTGCAAAGTACCAGTAGATTAATAGAAAGACAGTTAGAATCACAAATGAAGAGTAATCACAATGATAAAATTTTGGGCAGAGAGTGTGTGTGTATGGGCGATTTTAGAGAGTTTTGAAGGGTGGTAAGGGTTACGACCGACTAACCCCGTTATTTATACTGTTTTAAAATTTAGTTGTGCGACTGGACCCATAGTCATGCTTTAGTCGTGCAACTGGGGTTCAGTCATGCAACTGGCTTACGCTCCTTCATCCATTCATACGATTGGTTCAGTCTTGTGGTCCAATCGCATGGTTGTCCCACACTCATGGTCCAATTGTGTGAATGGCTTATACTTATTGTTCAATCGTACAATTGGCTCATACTTATGATTCAATCGTGCGATTGGCTCATACTTATGACTTTGACCTCATACACTTTCAAACACTGAAAATTTGAACTTTTGATATATAACATTATGACCTATGATCATTTTAGACATGACCCTTTTAATTTAACATCATTTGATTACCTCAGACGTGACCCCTTTTAGTAAGTGATTCACAGATTTCATCTAGTTGTGTAGTCCGACATTTACGTAACATAAAACTAGAAAATAGAAAATAACTTGAAATTTAAAAGAAAACAAGACATATTTTTGTGATTTTTGGTTTAAGATGGATGGAAATCTTTTAGAATACATCTAACCGATTTTACTTCCTTAGCAGAACAACTTCAAGTTAATTTGATCATGTTTGGAAAGATTTGTTATGGAATCATACATGTATATCATAATCATTTGGGAACCCCTTTTAATATGCACTTTGATGCTAGATTCTTGTTTTGTTTGAGAGTCAATATCACTTTCAAGAAATCATACTGGAGCTATAAGATGCACACAATGATTTTGACTGTCAAGAGTTGCAGCCATAATGATTTTCAGTATATTTTTCCACTTAAATCCATACACAGATTTTTAACTCACATTGGTGATGAATTAGGTTACATTATTTCAACAAGCATTCATGGATCCCACACTTATATGGTAATCAACATTCCTTAGGAGATTTTTGAGTGGTCTATGGGTATTTGACAAGAAGAAACTATTCTAAGAGCTTTCAAAGAGATGCCAAGCCTCAAGTCAGTGCCATCGCTAAACAGAGAGGTGCAAACAACAATAAATTCTAGAGTATTTAGGTTATGCTTATCCTCATGTTAGTGCCACTGCACAGCAGAGAGACACACAACCTATCTTCATATTAGTGCATTTGTTTTTCTTTTGCACATAACGCACCAACAACATTAGGCATTAGCTTGATTGCGTTTAGCAGATTTTCCATGTGCTTAGCTCATATTTATGGTCATCCGCACACATTTGTGGTGTTTACTTTGCTCGTCACCCTTTATTGGAAATGCGTTAATTGTGTTGACCAGGGATGAGATGTGAACCCATAACAACTTGAACAAATTAGTTAGAATTTAATTCACCAATGAAGTCTACTCATCTATTGTGTTAAATCTACCGATACATCATTTAATGAACTAGCAACCTCTAGGTCTACTTTCTCTATGTTACCTCAGTAGCAGACTAGTTTTACTATCATTTTTATTTTGTTCTACTTAGACTTCTCAGACTTGTAATTTGAATTTAGCATTTTGAACAAACTAGTTTTGAAATCTCAAACAATATGTTCCCTATGTACTATCATTTTTCATAAACTTTGAATCAAAATCATAGATTAGATTTTATTTCTTTCAGCTAATCTGCCCTCCCCTTATTATTTTAAGTAAATAAATACTCCAATAAAGTAAAATAAAACTAAACTATTCTCCCCCTAAAATTCTAAAACTGAAAATATTTTTGGGTTTAATAAAAATAAAAATAAAAAAGAGACTTAGAAAATAGTTGTCAGACTAAGAACTTTCTTCTTCTTGAATCACATCACTTTTCTTTTTCACATCATTAACGTCTAAAAGATATAAAAACCGTTTTTCAAATGCTTTTCTGTAGAGATCGGCGCATTGAAAACCAGTATTAATTTTAACAACATAGATTAATTGCTTTTCAAAACAGTCATGTATAAAGTGATATTAATACCGATTTGTTTTGTTTTAGGGTGTTGGACTAGATTTTCGATTACATCAATTGCAGCAGAATTATCAACAAAGATATGGGTGTTAGAAAATTGCAAAGCGTAGTCGGGTATTTGCTGTTGAATCCAAATGACTTGCGAGTAGCAACTTGCAGCAGCAGCAACATTTAGCTTCACATGTTGACATAGCAACCAAAGTCTGCTTCTTACACTACCAGGTGACTAACTGTCTACAAAAGAACTGACATCCCCCTGATGTTGACTTGTAATTCATCTTACAACCACCATAGTTCAAGTCACTATACGCTGTAAGCTCAAAGTCATCATGATGAGGATTCATAACCCGAGTGTTGGAGTACCCTTCATATAATGGAAAATCCTTTTAACTCTGATAAGATGATTTACTTTTGGTTTTGCCTGATATCTGGAATAGAGACACATGGCGTACATAATATCAGGACGAGAGGCTGTGAGGTACATGAGAGATCCGATCATTCCTCTGTACATGGTGGCATCAACCAGATCACTATTTTCGTTGGGTGCCACGTCATGGTTCGTGGCAAGTGGAGTTGCAACAGTTGTAGCATTCTCCATGTCGAATCGACTGAGGATATCTCCTACATATTTGGACTCATGCAGGAAAATTCCTTTTGGTGTCTAATCCACCTGTAATCCAAAAAAGAACTTCATCTCCCCTGTGGCACTCATCTCAAACTTTGCTTTCATTACAGATTCGAATTCTTTACACAATTCTTTATTTTTGGAACTGAAGATTATGTCATCCACATATATCTGTACCAGTAATAAATCACCATCCTTTTCTTTGATGAATAATGTGCAGTCAATAACTCCTCTACAAAAACCATGTTTCACTAGATGACTTGAGAGTTTTTCATACCAGGCTCTAGGGGCTTGATGGAGCCCGTAAAGAGCCTTGTCCAGTTTATAAACTCTTTCTCGATGATAAGGATCTTAAAATTCTTTGGGTTGACTAACGTAGACTATTTCTTTGATTTCACCATGAAGGAATGCACTTTTCACATCCAATTGATAAACTTTAATCTTCATGTAGGATGCGTAGGCTAAGAAAATGCGAATTACTTCCATCCTTTCCATCGGTGCAAACACTTCATTGTAATCTATGCCCTCGACTTGTCAAAACCCTTGAACCACAAGTCGAGCCTTATTTCTGATTATGACCCCTTGTTCATCTTTCTTACACTTCAGCACCCATTTAGTGCCAATAACCTTAGCACCTTTTGGTCTATCCACAAAGGTCCATACTCCTAACTTCTTGAATTGTAGGAGTTCTTCTTGCATTGAACTAACCCATGCCTCATGTTTAAGGCTTCACTTACATATTTTGGCTCAAATTAAGACACAAAAATTGATATGCACCATCATGAAGATATCCTTTTTACATGATTGAGGCATAACCAGTTGAGTATAGCTGATTTCATGTCTGTACTCCTGATCGAACGTCCCCAATGATGTTGTCAAGGGATGATAAACATTAATTCGAGATTCGGGAGTGGTGGGAACAACTACCTCAGTATCCAGATTATGAATCCCAAGTTCAGTATCTTAAGTTATTGGAGTATGAGGTTCAGAAGTGTTAGAGGCATCAAGATCCGATGCTTGTGTACTTTCATTAGTGGGAACCTGTTCCTCCATATTTACATTTGCAGTGTTAACTACTTCATCATCAGAGGAAGAATCACTTACTTCCAGCTCTCCCCCTGAAGGGGTAGAAGTATCATCAAATAGATCCATTAATGTCGAGTCTGGTAGAGGAGCATTCAGAACATCGTACATCATCCTAGCAGACAACTCATCATTAGGATGAAAAGGTGGTAGATTGAAGGATTTAAAGAATCCATCATAGTCTAAGAAGAAGGAGGGTCCTTTTCCAGCGGGGGGGGGGGGGGGTGTATCTTTAAACATCAACATTGCACCACACTTCTACCTAACCCATTGAGTTGTTATAAACTCTCTTGTCTGGTATATTGTATCCGAGAAAGATACCTTCTTCTGCCTTCTCACTAAACTTCCCAGTATTAGTCTTCTTTAACAACATGCACGGTGCACAAAACGGTTCTAGATACTCCAAGTTTGGTTTACGTCGCGGGAGCAGTTGATAACATGTTTTCCCATGTCGTTTGACAACTAAGACTTGATTGAGTGTGTAACATGCATTAGCCACTGCCTCAATCCAGAATTGAATAGGCAGTTTAGACTCAACTAGCATTGTCCTGGCTATCTCTATCAAGCTCCTATTTTTTCCTTTCAGCAACCCCATTCATCTATGGAGTGTAGGCAGAAGTAAACTGATGTACAATTCCTTTCTCTCTACAGTATACTTCCATCCACTGATATTTGAACTCTATTATGTTGTCTTATCAAATCTGTCTTACTTTCAGCTTGTAGAGTGATTCTAGAGTAGTTAATAGATGTTTGAATGATTTAAATGTCTCTGACTTGGATTTTAAAAAAATCACCCAAGAGAATCTTGTGTAATCATCAATTACTACAAAGCAGTACAGATCTCTAGCAATGCTCTTTGTGCTAACAGGGCCAAACAGATCCATGTGTAGAAGCTCGAGAGGAATATCGATAGAGTTAACTTTCTTTGCCTTGTGAGACTTCTTGGTCTGTTTCCTTTTCTTACATGCTATGCAAAAATCCTAAAGCTGGAAATTCTTGATAGTTACTCCATTCACTAAATCATTCTGAACTAAATGATTCATCTTCCTTGGATTAATATGTCCCATTCTCCTATGCCATGAGACTGAGTCCCTCTCAGTTGCCTTTGATAAGAAGCATTGAACAATGTGATCAATTGTGGAGGTTTTTGATAGATCCAAGACATACAAGTCGTTATATCTTGAAGCTGACATAAGAACTTTATCCTCCTCAGTCACATAATACTTCTTTAATATGTAGCACTTCTTGTTGTCAAACACAACTTTGAATCCTTTATTGCAAACGTGGGAGACTAAAAGCAAGTTGTTATGTAGTGTGTTGAACGTAGTTGACCTTGTCAAACTTCACTTTCTCGTTTCCCACTTCGCCTTAAGCGGTGATGTAACCTCCTTTGTTCCCAGCGAATGAAAAATGACCCCCTTTAATTTGTTTGATGTTGAAAAGGAGAGATGAATTCCCGGTCATGTGCCTAGACGCCCCACTATCAATATCTAGGTGTTAGTGATAGCATTGTAGTGGACACCCTGCACATTCAAAGAAATTTATTAGTTTAGATTTGGGACCCAAGCCTTAAGTAGCTTGAGTGACATAGAGGAATCACACATCATGAACTCAACCCACTGTCCTATAGAGGATGAGGGCATATCTTTCTTCTTCTTTTTCTCACTATCAGACTCTACTTAATTTTTCTTTCCATAAGCCAGTTTTGTGTAAGGCCTGTTTATGGTAAACCGATGATTGACTTATGGTTTGAACTTTAGGTTCACTAATACTTTTAGGTGGAGTATTAGATCTTATTTTATAAAAACTTGGTTTTGCATCATAAAGTTCAATTTTTTTTTGGGCATCTGATAATAAGGACAATTAGGAGAGATATGTCCTCATTTTCCACAGCTGTGCATGATCTCCCTTCTATAGATTGTGGAAAAGTTTTATGTGGTGTTGAGTTTGGTAAGGGTGTGAGATGTGTCTGGTTGGGTTTTGTTACTTCTCTTTTAGATGTTTCAGCTTCTTTAACAAAATGAATTGTTTTAATATTTTGAAAATCTTTAACTTCCATTTTATTTAGGCTTTGATGATTAACATGTTTGTGGTAATTGGATAAGTCATTTTGTGTTCTGAAATAGACATTTGTGAACCTGACTTTAAATTAACCCTTTTAAATTTATCATCCAAATTCTCAACAGACATCATTTCTTTTTGATTTCAAAGTAAGATTCTTCTGTTTAGTGACAGATTTCACAGGTTTGTCTGTAAAATCAGGATAACTAACCAGAGGAGTAGACATCACATGATCTTTTACTGGGTTATTATTGATTGGTCTACATTTAGTATTCAAAAGGATTTCATGTGGTGGCGGTACTACTTTATAACCCAACCCTTCCCCGTTATTTCGTTCTTTCACTAAGTTTTGAACTATGTGTGAAGAACTTGCTAAACTATGCAGTTTTTGTTTTAGTGAATCAACCTCGACTTCCAAACTTCTTTTTTCCTTTTTCGTTTCTTCTAAAGAATTTAAATAAAACTTTATATCATTTGGTTTATTTAGAGATACAACCTCGGTTTCCCTTAGTTGTTTCCCCAAAAGTTCTATCTTTTCTTTGAAACTACACTCATTTTGTTTTAAAATACGATTAGCCTAAGTGTAGAGTTGTAAATCATTTACTAAATTTTCATTATGTTCTAATAGCCTAGAAAATTTCAAATCAATGATGTCTCTAAATTTATCACGTTCAGTACAAGCATGGTTTTCAAATAAATGGTTCGTAGAACTTACTTGTGAGGAATCAGACGAATCATCCATCAAAGCTGAGTCAGACCTTCAATAACTGGAGATTCTGAACTTGTGGCTCTAAACTCTTCCTCACCAGGTGATTTACAACATTCACAGCTTCTTTGTTATCTGACATCATATGCTCAGCTATGATTTCACCTTCACTAGCAGATCCATCATCCAGTGCATCGGCAAAGGCAATATTTGATTCCCTAGGAGAAACAAATCGGAGGTACCCGTCTTTCCCTTCATCACATTGAGTAGTCAGAGCCTTAGTCTCTTTACTTGAAGAAGCAATTCCAATCATATCTTTGTCTTGATAGTTGAATGTAGGAAATGGGTTTCCATTTCCAGTTTTCTTGGGCTTTACACATTCACGTTTAAAGTGCCCCTTTTCACAACAGTTGAAACATGTGACTTTGGTTTTCTCAAAACCAAATGTCGTATCTTTAGTGGCAACTAGATTTTGCCCCATCTTTTTGACAAACTTTTGTGCTCTTCTGACTGCACTAGCCAAGGCCCACATTATGTCCATTCTTTCTAGCTCATTTTCATTAACTTGCTCATAATCCTCATCAGCAAGATGAAAATTTCCAATCTTACCGGAAACTAAACCATCATAATATTGTACAACAGCTGCTAGAAGATCCATGTGCTCCTTAGCAATTTCCATAGTGACAATACTGAGATTCTCGGTCTTCAACTTTGTAGTATTGGCCTCAGGAACTATGTATTGGGTTCTGGATGACCCTGATGTTTTGGTTCCTGAAGCAGTGGTTTGGGAAGGAGTAGAGGAACTTGACACGAACGCTGTTTGTAATGGTACTCCTAAAACAGCTGGAGTCAGAACTAAGTTGTAAAGTGAAGGATTCTGAACGTAGGATCCTTTCTTTGACTTGTATTTCATTAACAGTTCTTCCTCTCTTAACTTCAGATGAAATCATTTATGTCTAATGTGGCAAGAATGTCGTTTTGTCTCAGATTAGACACAAATGAATCCATTTAACAGGCAAACCATCATCAAAGCTAGAAACTTTATCTTCCATGGATGTGGTCACGCCATGAGTGTGTAGCTCACTCATCAGATGATAGAATCTGTCAATAATATCATCCAAGCTCTCATTTCCTATTGAAGAGAAATTATCAAATTCCTTTTTGAGAGCTTTAGTCTTCAGTGCCTTCAAGTTGCATTTTCATCATATCTCTTCTCTGATGTCTCCGATAACTTTTTAGCATGCTTGTTCTTAGAGAATTGATGAAACATGTACTTAGGTATTGACTGAGTCAACAAGGCATATACTTTCTTTTCAGCATTGAAAATAATCTTCTGTACTTCACTCATTCCTCCTAAAGTCAACTTGACTCCATTAGTACTGACTGGTACCTTAGAACCAGTCTCAATGGATGTCCAAAGATTTGGGTCAACTCCATTTAAATAAATTTCAAACTGTTGTTTCCACTGTGGATATTCATCCAACGTTAACAGCTTTGGCGGTTTATTATGATTTCCAATCTCATTCTCTAAAAGTAGAAGGTTCTAGACGTGGGAGTCATTTCCGGCAGTAAATGCAGCAAATTGGTCTTCCATTGCTTTAAACTTGGTACTTTTGAACAGGACAATTTCACTCGTGCGAATGGACTATGAGTATGGATAACTCGTGTGAATGAATGGTGCGAATGAATTCAATCGTGTGATTGGATTCAGTCGTGCGTATGAACAAGATGAATGGAATCAAACGACTGGAGTTGTTCAGTCATGTGAATGAGGGGTACGACTTAGTCCAGTCATGCGAATGGAGTATACGAATGAGTTCAATCGTACGACTGGGCTAATCGTGCGACTGAAAGCTACTGTTTTTGTATAATCGAAGATTTTTGACACTTTGACACAAAATACGATTTTCATAGGAACCCTTTTAAAGCAAAGTGGTGAAAAATTGAAACTTTAACACCTGTAAATGTCGAAAACACCTTTTAAAGCAAAGTGGTGACTCTTTTGATTAAAACGTCGGTTTTTGACTCCAAAACTAATCGAATCAAATGCAAAATCACGAGCCAAAGCTCTAATACCACTTGTTAAGGACCATGTACGTACGGAGTACTAACGGATTCTACGTTAACCAGATCAAATAGTGTGTAATCCTATTTGATTGGTGATCCAATCAGTGAGAACGATAACCCGATCGATATAATAATGAACTAAATGTTAAAAACAAGTAGGGATCGATCAAGATCAAACTATGAAGTTGGATTGGCTGTTTAGGACGCTTTGGAAGGCAAGGGTGCAATGTGTATTCGAAGTATCTCTCAAATTGTTATGTTTTTCCACGAATTAAATGGTATTTGTAGGTATGTATTTTCCATTCATACGACTGAACCATTAGCATGGTTCAGTCGTGCTACTGACTCATGCGATTGATTCATACGCATGACTGAAGGTTCAGTCGTGCGACTGAGTCAATTTTATGTCTCAATCATACGACTGATCCAGTCTCCTGGTTAAGTCATGCGACTGGTCCATAAGCATGGTATATTCATGCGTATGGTCCATAAGTATGGTCCATTAGCATGGATAATCACCCAACTAGGTTGAACACATTTCTAATCATTATTGACTAAGAACTATGTACAACAACCTCAAACCTATATAATACGTTCATACATATGAGTCAAAGATGAATAAACATCAAAGCATATATCATAATTCCTTACATTGTCACATTACACATATGTAAGACATGAAAGACTTTTACATTTAAGCACATAAACTAGGAACATCATCTATCTACAAACTCCCTTTTGGACCTAGTTTACCCTATTGTCTAACATTCTTGAATGATACAGATGCTAAGCCTAAGATGAAACATCTGCTGAAAGAATGTTTGATAATAAGGTCAAAACTTATAAGAATTCAATCAAATCAAATGATGATTCATCAAAGGGAAAAGCACAAGCATCCTTATCAATAAAAGGAAAAGCAAAGGCTAAAACATCACCAAAATCAAAACCACATGTTTCAACTAGAAAACAAGTGGTATTTGACATTTTTACTAAAAATGTTATAAACAAACTTAAGAAAGTATGTAACACAGAAACCAATATGCAAAGGCATTCATCTATACTTCTAACTAGTAAAGTTAAGAAAAATTTAATGAGGTTAAGAAAACAAATTTTGCTTCCTCATCAACCAAAGATCCAAGAAGCACTTAAAAAAGAAAGCTTTATCACCTCAACCCAAGCAAAACCATAAGTATTGTGACAACTGTCATATGAAAAACATACCACAGTTGAATACTACTTCAATAAGGATTGGTAAATCTATAAAATGCATAATCATTCTACTGAAAACGTCATTTTAAAAAAAATATAATGCATTTTGTGAAATGAACAAACATAATACTTCTGATGTTTTTTTAAAATGAAAGGGTTGAGATCCCCACAAAAGAAACTAGTATCACCTATCTCACCTAAGTTTACACATCAAGCAAGTCCATCATTCAGAAATCAGAAAGATTTCTAAAACAATGATAAGCATCATGATACTTGGCATTCTAGGGCTGTCAGAATTTAAAAGTGTTAGGGATCATGTACGTACAGAGTACTAATGGATTCTACGTTTAACCAGATCAAATAGTGCGGAATCCTATTTGATTGGCGATCCAATCAGTGAGAACGATAACCCGATCGATATAAGAATAAAATAAATGTTAAGAACGAGTAGGGATTGATCAAGATCGAACTATGAAATTGGATTGGCTGTTTAGGACGCTCTGGACGGTTAGGGTTTATGTGTATTTGAAGTATCTCTCAAAGTGTTATGTTTTTCCACGAATTAAGTGGTATTTATAGGTATGCAATTTCCATTCGTACGACTGAACCATTAGCATGGCTCAGTCGTGCAACTGACTTATGTGATTGATTCATACGCATGACTGAAGGTTCAGTCATGCGACTAAGTCAATCTTATGTCTCAATCATAAGACTGATCCAGTCTCCTTGTTCAGTCATGCAACTGGTCCATAAGCATGATATATTCATGCGTATGTTCCATAAGTATGGTCCATTAGCATGAATAATCACCCAACTAGGTTGAACATATTTCTCAATCATTATTGACTAAGAACTATGTACAACAACCTCAAACCTATATAAGACGTTCATACATATGAATCAAAGATAAATAAACATCAAAGCATACATCATAATTCATTACATCGTCACATTACACATATGTAAGATATGAAAGACTTTTACATTTAAGCACATAAACTAGAAACATCATGTATCTAGAAAAAGAAGACATTCTGATTTTAGAAGAAACATGAATCCTACTCTTAGAAATCAAAACAAACGTTCTAATTTTAGAAGAAAATGAATCCTAATATTATAAATTAAAAAAAACAAGAATCATATAATCAACAACTTGCTCAATTTTTATATAACAACATAGATCAAAGTGCTGATTATACCTTTGAAAGTTCTTCTAATAAAGAGATAGTACCCCGTAAACACAAATTATCAAGATTCATCAAACCATGTAAGGCAAAGTCCTTTGCTGATGAATTTCAAAATAGGTTCTCTAAACCTAAGTTTCATGAATCTGGTGATTCAACCTTTATAGGATCTTATCAAAAGGTTACAGTTGTAGATAGAAATGAAAAACCCAAGACCATTTTGGCTGGGGTTCCATACTTTTACTGATTTGATTGTACGTGCAAGTTCAACCAAGAAGGTCCAACAACATCTGGTATGTGGAAATTGGATGTTCTAGGCACATGACAATAGAAAGGTCCCTCCTTCATGAATTCAAGCACATACAAGGAACGACTATTGCATTTGGAAGAATTTCTCAAGGAACAATGACAAACGGCCAGTTGAGCTTTGACAAAGTTAACGAATGATTTGTCTCAAGGAACAACTATTGTGAAACTGAAGTTCATCCTGCTGAGCTTATCATATATATGTGATAAGAAATATTCTATCATTTCACTTGCACCCATTACTACATTTTGAAAGCAGAGTTCAAAATTCCTAACGAATGATTTGTCTTGAAAACACCAAGGAAGAATAAAACCTATGTCCTAAACCTTAATTTAGTCCAACCTACAAAAGAAATGTATCTACTTTTAAAAGCATCTTTTGGTCAGTCATAACTTTTGGCAAAGACGTTTGGGAGGCACAAACTTTAAAAACATGAACCATTGGTCAAAGTAAACCATGTAATTGGTTTAACTTTGATAGAATATTGTTATATTGACCATTCTTCGGCTTGTCTAAAAGGGAAGCAACGCAAAGCTTCCCACAAGCCTAAGCTTGTGAACACTAATAATACACCATTAAAGTTTCTTCACATGGATCTTTTTGGACCTAGTCACATTATGAGTATCAGCAAAAGTAATCTTGTTTAATGATCATAGATGACTTTTCTAGGTTCATCTAGATTTTCTTCCTACTTTATAAAAATGAATTATCATAAATCAGCTAAGATTTTATCATAAAAAATGAAACCAACTTGATTTCAAGGTTAAATTAATCAGGAGTGATAAAAATTATAGAAATGATGATTTAGGCTCATTTTGTACATAAAAAGGTATTTCTCATGAATTTAGTGTAGCTAGAACTCCACAACAAAATGAAATAGCTGAAAGGAGGAATAAAACGCTGATTGAAACAACAAGAACCATGCTTGCTAATGCATAACTTCCAATCAACTTTTTGGCTGAAGTAGTTAACACAACATGCTAGGTACAAAATACAACATTAGTTGTCAAAGAGATTAATAGAACACCTTATGAATTGCTTTTTCCTAGAAAACCATTTATTGGTTTCTTCTATTCTTTTGGTAGTCCTATCTCAATATTAAACACTAGAGACCATTTAGGAAAGTTTGCTCTACAATCTGATGAAGGATTCTTTATTGAATATTCATCTACATCTATATCGTTTAGAGTTTTTAATCTTAGACTAAACATCATAGATGAATTAACAAATGTTAAATTCAATGAGCATTCATTTCCTCAGTCCTCTAATGGTCCTGATTAATAATTTGATATTAACTCTCTTTTAAAATCATTTAATCAATTCAATTTTTCTAATGAAGAATATCAGCCAGGAACTACATCATCTGATGTTGTACAAGATGACTTTCTCATGATTTATCCATCATCTACTCATGTACAAGCCCAAAAAGTCCTCCGCAATCTGATCCAATTAAACAACCACAAATAAAAACTACATCAACTAAGGCAGGTCCAAGTTCATTGCCAACAACTTCTCCGGATACATTTATTGAATTGCAACAAGTTGGATTTAATTTAAATGATGTTGATGGAGTGTTGAGTCAAACAGATGAAACTTATTAAATTGCATCAGACTTAGACATTTAACATGAAGAAGCATATGATTACTTTCACGTCTCACCCCAATCATTTCAATCCACAAGAAGATGTTGCTCACCAACTTGAGATGAATGTTTCTAATCTGGATACAATTATACAAGTACTTGCCTTTCCTACTTTAAGTATCCATAAAATTCATCCGGTCACAAACATCATTGGTGACCTTGGAGAATGTGTGACAAGAAGAAATTCAAGTATGATAAACATCTATATGTTTTAATATTTATTCTATCAAACTATACCAAAGAACATCAAAGAAGCTCTGTCAGACGACTGTTGGATTGAAGCAATGGTTGAAGTACTTGCTTCAATTCAGGAAACAAAAGGTATAGGAACTGGTTGATTTTCACAAAGGACAGATCCTATAGGATCTAGGGGCTATACGGAAACAAGACTATTGATAGAGGCATTGTTATCACAAATAAACAAAGACTGATTGCACAAGGCTATACATAAGATGAGGGTATAGATTATGACAAAGTATTTGCACCTGTTGCTAGACTAGAAGCAATTAGACCTTTTCTTATGTACTCTATGTCCTTAAAGTTCACCATGTACCAAATGCATATAAAGTGTGTTTTTCTTTACGAAAAAATTTCAAAAGAAGTGAATGTTAGTCAACCACCGGGCTTTGAAGACGTGAATTTTACTCACAGGGTGTACAAGTTTGATAAAACTTTTTATGGTCCACATCAAGCCCCATAAAAGTGGTATTATGCATTCTCATAATTCCTTCTCCAACATGAGTGCAAAAGAGTAAAGATTGATCAAACCTTATTAAAAAGGATAAAGCTCATGAGCTACTTTTAGTTCAACTCTATGTGGATGATGTAATCTTTGGCTCAACCAACAAATAACTCTTCAAGGATTTAAGACCTCATGCATTCCAAGTTCTAAATAAGTGTTATGTGTGAATTGACTTTCTTTATAGGGTTGCAAGTATAACAATAGAGGCAGGTATCTTTATTAACCAATCCAATTATATGGATTCAATGTGAAGAAGTTACATTTCTCAGATTTTCAGTCTATACGTAATCATGTATATACAAAAATAAAGATTGGTATTGACCCGGTTGGCAAATTTATGGATCAAACAGATTATCGTTCAATGATAAGATCACTCATTATAAGACCCCGATCCTGGGACGCTTACAGCTGGTCAATCATTGCATATAAAGCATAAAACATATATTTAAGTGTACTAAAACAATACAACAGAATAATTTAAAATCATTTCGTTCATTGCTTTTCCAAAATAATAAAACATTCATAATCGTTAACAAATTATTGTTTGTTCACATTACAATGCATTAACGTTGTAATTTTAGTAATGGATGCCATCCCAAAAACACCAAGTAGCTGTCCCATGCCATCCTCAGCAACATTTACCTACCAACTGGAAACACATAAAAGTTAGTGTTGTTGAGTGAGTTCTTGTTTTATAAAATAAACTATTTTTACTTCCATTTAAAAATTGTCTTTTACTTTCATACATGATCATACATCATACACACAAATAAATAATTTTATTATCTTCCATCATCGTTCATTATCTTTCGTTCAATGTACGCCATCATTATCATTTGCTTTCATAATCTTCCTGCAGAACCGATGAAGGGTATACACTTACAACACAACAAAACAATAATGAGAGTTGCTAAGAATACTTAACTAATCAAACAGTGAAACTGGTTAACCTCTAGTAATGATACTAAGAACATAAGTAAATATGAGACATAACAAGATAGCAAAATACACAATGAGATGGTTTTCGAGATTGTAGTATCTTGCTTTCTCAAGTTCTATTACAAATGTTACAAAGCATACTAGAAAGTTACAGTACTTACGATACATATACTACATCCTATAGCCGGCCATACTTTGAAGTCCAGCTGGATATAATTGACTAGACACAAACAAAATCAATTGTAGAGTCCAAAGGCAGATTGCCTTTTGACTAGTGACTATGACATGCCATAGCTCACATCCTAATATATTACAAAAAGGATAAAGTACATGAAGTAGAAAGTTACAAACTCAAGACCTCAATGTACAGTTACTAAAAGAATGGACCTTTTCAACAACTTATGTAAGTTGGTTACTTTACAGAGTTGCAGCGGAAAGGGATCCAGTTTTATGTAAAGTACATCAGATAAAGCACGTATACTAAAAGTCTTCGGAAGAAATCTGTCTTCAGAGGCAGATTGAACATGTCTTGCCATGTGTAGACATTCTCAATGCCTTGATCTCTAATTACAAGCCACCTTTCTAGATTTGTGGTGTATGTCCAGGACAGGATGGGTCTTCTTGATGCTAGAGGAGTTGTTTGAATGGGAGATAATGGAGCATCCTCTGGCTGCACATCCTCAGGATGTTCTAACTCCTCTTGAGGTTCTAAAAAGGATGCTTCTTTCTTTTTTTTGACTTTGGCTTTGAAGCCATCCCTTTCTTTCTTTTTGTTCCTTTTAACTGAGAAGACTGGCTTGTAGCACCTGATTGATCTTCCTGTTCTTTCTTAGTTGGGTCTTCCTCTCCCATAAGTTCAGAAGGAGAGGGTGTCTGACACTATTGTGGATCAGAAGATGAAGCTTTCTAAGTCTCAGCAGGAGGTTCAAGTTGTGTTGTCTCACGTTGTTCGACCTTAACCTCCATTTCAGGAGGAGCTTGACTTGGAGAAGAGTGTAAGTCTATCAGCTCTCACTTTTGATCTTCTGCTTGATTGCTCTGATTTGCTCATCTATCATGGATAGAGACATAGGGCCAAGTCTCCTTACAAAGAATCCATACAACTTCAAGAAGCTCATCATCCTCTTCCTGTCTGCAGATTTCTTCATACTCTTTGGATGATGGCTCTTGACTTTGCAGCCACTTCCCTTAGTTTCCTTTTAGTGTTCTTTCTTTCCTTGACTATCTCAATTTCAAGTTGTTTGAGGTACTCAACTCAATATAGTCATAGGATAAGGGAAGAAGTGCATCTGCCGGATAGAGGCCTGTGGCACTCGGTAGTTAAACATTTTGATCCTATCTTCTTCTTGTCTACCTGAGGTTCTTGTTGAACCACATCCTCTTATGCAGGACTTTCTTGAATTGGGGAGAGAGTAGGCACATGCTTGTATAATCTTTTTTTTCTTCTGTCTTCTTTGATTTGAACCAGTAGCTTTGCATATTCTGCCTCCTTTCTCTTTTTGACACTTCCATGTCAAGTAGTTCATTCAATTCCTCTAAGGGGAGAGAAATGACATTACCAATATCATAGTTCTTGGTCTGCAAGTAATTGATCCTGCCTATCCTCAACTCATCATCCTAAGTGTTTGGCCCGGGGGTAGTCCTGATAGCAGTTTCCATGAGTCTTGCAGACCCAATAGAGGAACTTTCTCCACTCAGCTTCCTCTTCCTCTCTCTCTCTCTTCTCCTCCTCAATCTCCTCAAAAGTCATCTTTCTTTTCCCTTTGTCACTCACAGACCTTTCTGACTCAGGGTGGTAAGAAATTTGGCCTTCATTGCTTGATGTAGCTTCAAGCTCTGGCTAGAGAGAGGTTAAGATGTACTTTCACTAGCAGTTGTCTCAAAAAGGGTATGAGTCTCCGCAACAGTTGTTGATGATAAGACAGGGCTCTTAGGGTTTGCCACTGGGCCTTCAGTCAAGGTTTCCCCTATGAAACTAATCTTAGGGTTTCCCTCAACATCCAGTTGACCGATGGCATTGCTGATTGCCTTAGTCTCCTTCTGAAGCTGAGCTGGTGATCCTATGTTTGATTTTGAGCCAGCCTACCAGCTTTTCTTGATTGGCTTTGGTTGACAAGTGACATGTTGACTAGATCCAGACTTTTATAGAAGTTCAAGGTCTGAAAATTAAAGACCTCTTGCTATCCTTGAACTCTAAAAATGATGAGGGCTCTTGTGCTTTCATCATACTTCCACCCAATGATGTGATTTGAAGTTGATAGAGATGATGTAACCCTTGGTTTTCCTTCCTCAAACAGACTCTATATGTAGGAGTCTATTGAGTCCATATCAATGTGAGCTTGAGGAAGTTGCTGAGTATGCACAATTGCAAGTGAGGATGGTAAGTACTCAATGTCCATACTCTCTGAAGAACTCCTAGGTTCTATGATGGTAATGACTTTCTCCCCTTTTTGGTAGCATCACCCTCTTGCATAGGTGAGCTAGGAGTTAGGTCAATCACACTCATAGGTTCTTGTATTCCTGGTTGAGCTCCTTTTAAAGGTCTCCCAGCTAGTTTTTCCCTGAGATAAGAAATCTCAAGTTACTGATCATGACCCTGTTTTGCAAGGTAGTCACTTGAGATTCAAGAAGACTGACCTTGGAGACTAAATAGATGCATGTTTTGGATAGTTTTTACACCTTCAGTCTCAAATTCCCCTCATCTTCATCAGAAGAATCATTGGGGGATAAGATGATTGGACCAGAGTCCTCTCTCTCTCATCACCAGCTTTAGGTTCTTGGCTGCTGGATTTCCTCTGCTCAATGGCAGCCTCAGTTGAGGTGTCAATGGGTTGAGTTGCCATGGTTGAGGTCTTAATGAGAATCACTTGCAAAAGTGAGAGCCTCTTCATATAGACATCCTGAACAGGTTCAGAAGTGTCCACTTTAGTAGTGGGTGACTGATGTGGGCTAGATGTAGGAAACTCAGGAGCACTCATCTCACTTTGAGTAAGGGAAAAGAAGAGAGACTCATGGTACTCACTAAAACCTAAATCTTCATCAATATAGAAATCAAGGTTGGGAATTGTTACTTTAAGTCCAAAGCTGGGATGGTAACTGTCCCTGATGATTGTTCAATTGAGTGTTGAGACTCAGAGTGAAGGCTTAAGGCATTTGGGCTTGTGAGCTCATCAAGTTGAGCATGAGGAAACTCAGCAATGATCTTTGAAGTAATGGGAGTGGTCTGCTCCTCAGGAGAAATGAGAGCTCGAGTGTCCACTTCTTCCTGTGTGGGTGAGTACATAGGAACTACACAGACTGAATAGTTTGTGTAGGGGTCGTTGTGTTTTTTGGTAGGTGAGGGTTATTTTTGGCTGTTGAGGAGGTTGGGATGTAGAAGGTGTGGGTTCAAAACTAGCAGGTGCTGCTAGGTTGTCACCTTGAGCAATGAGCTCTAACATTTTTGGGACAATGGCTGTTTTAACCCAAGAGAAGCCAACAATGGGCTTTCACGAGATTTTAACGATGTCGAGCTTCATCTGTCCTAGTTTAAGAATATTATCTGCTCCCCTTAACTGTGATCCCAGTTCACAGTTAAGAATGTGTTGAACATATCTAGGGAACATGTAGTATTCTAAGGAGTCCAAGTTTGCAAGTAAATTTGTATAAACAAACAGAAAGTACCTGAATTTGACTCCCTAAACCATCCCATGAACCACAAAGGAGAGATCTTCAGGAAGTCCCATCCTCCATTCTTGTTTGACAAGCTGTGGATAACCATATAGAGCAGGAATTTCCATTGGGATGAGACCTTCCCTTTCCTTAAGGTCTTGACATAAAAATCTCCCTCGTAGCCCATCTGTTCAAAGGAGTGATTGACAACTTCATTGGGAAAGAACACCTCACATTCTTCATCATCCTGCTGAAGATGAGTGTTGATGATGGCCGAAGTGATGAAGACTATTCTCCCCTGCACTGTGGTAGACACTGCCTTCTCCCCATCCATAACGACCTCTTGGTAGGTCTTCCAAAATTCTAGCAGATGTTCCTGTATGGCCCCGTTCCCAGAAAACCTCACAGTGGTTAATCATAGCATTAAATCATTTTTAATAACCAAAACATTGCAGTGGAATTAAATAAACATTCATTTAAAACTTGGAAACCATATTATACTCATACATTTGTCCTTTAATTGTAAATAAAACACAGTACTTGTTCTTAAATTACAATAAAAGATTTTATAATCAGATATGCGATCTACTGCCATCCAAGTAGCTTCCCACCTTGTGCCATCCTCAGCAGCATCATTTACCTGCCAACTATTATGCGTAAAAGTCAGCTTTGCTGATTGAGTTCTAGTTTTAGTTACTATAAGAAAATATAAAATTTATTCATCATATAATGAACATGCATACATCATAATACATAACATTTGCGTCTTAATAAGCATGTTCATTATCTTTCATGCTTTCATTATCTTTCTCTTTATCATCAATTGTAGATACATGTGTCCCTAGTTTCTGAACTTAATGTAATATGTCTTTATTGTCTTACTCATATGTAATTGAACGGATACTTAATGAAATACAATGTGTGGTTGTGCTTATAATGTTGAATATTTCATTGCTTGGTATGTAATAATGCTTATTGAACTAACTATATAGGTTTGTGGTTATTTGAATAGATCAAAGTCAAATAATGATTATGAAATAATTCAAACTTAATCATATGAAGTTCTCATGCTATTGGCCCATGCTAATGGACCATACTCATGAACAACTTCATGCTAATGAACCAGTCGTACGAATGAACCAGGAGAATGGATCAGTCGCATGATTGTAACATGAGATTGGCTCAGTCGCACGACTAAACACTCAGTCGTGCAAATGGATTAACCACATAACTCAATCGCATGACTGAACCATGCTAATGGTCCAGTTGCACGATTGAGAAACCCTAACCTATAAATACCACTTAAATCGTGGAAAAATGAGACACTTTGAATAATTTGATACCTAGACGTACCCTGGCTGCCTAGAGACCTCTAGCAACTTGTTCCAACTTCATAGATCGCAGTAGATCGATTGCTAATCGTTCTTAACGTTTAGATTCAATCTTTAATTGATTCTACGTGCGTTCTCACTCATTGGATCACCAATCAAATAGGATTCCGCACTATTTGATTCAGTACACGCATAAATCTGTTAATATTCATCTAGTACACGATCCTAACAAGTGGTATCAGATCTTTGGCTCTAGATTTACGTGTGATTCAATTGTTTTGATATAAAAATTGTGTTTTTACACTCAAAAAAGCAATTTTTGTGTCAAATCAGGTTTTAGACGTCTCCTGATCATAAAGTTTAGTTTTTCGGCATACGACAATTAGGGTTAGCAAGAAATTCGTGTTTTTGGGTCCAGCCACCTTAAACCTACAAATTTCAAAATCCAGCAGGTTCAGTCGCATGATTGACTCAATCGCATGACTGAGGTCATACGCATCCCCCATACGCACGATTGGACTCATTCGTACTCCCATTCGTACGACTGAGAAGTCTATTCGCATTGTTCAACCGCATTAGTTCATTCGCCCGACTGAGTCATCCGTATTTGTTCAGTCGCTCGATTGAACCATCAACATAGTTCAATCGCCCGAATAGACCAATCGCACACCTTCATTCGCACAAATAAAACAGTTTGACTTAAAGTTAAAGTCTATAGCAATGGAGGACCAATACTCAGCATTCACAGCAGGGAGAGACTCATGTATTCAGAACTTACTGCTACCAGAGAATGAAGTGGGGAATCACAACAAACCCCCAAAGCTAATAATGTTAGACGAATACCCACAATGGAAACAACATTTCGAGATCTACTTAAATGGAGTAGATCCCAATATGTGGGAATCCAGCATGCCAGTAGGAGCTGATGGTGTCAAACTCGCACTAGGTGGCATGACTGATGGACAAAATGTCAAGTACAATGCTGAAAAGAAGGTTTATGCTTTGCTTACACAGTCGATTCGAAGGATATTTTCCACCAATTCTCAGAGTATAAGCAAGCAAAGAAACTATGGGATGCATTGGAGAAAAGGTATGACAAAAATTTATCATTGAAGGCCATAAAGCCTAAGGCTTTAAAGAAGGAGTTTGACAACTTCTCCTCGATGGGAAAAGAAAGCCTAGATGATGTTATCGATAGGATCTACCACTTGATGAGTAAGATGCATACTCATGGAGTATCGACGTCAATGGAGGACAAAGTGTCTAACTTTGCAGATGGGCTGCTGGAGAAATGGGTTTCATTTGTCTCCAATCTCAGATAGAATGGTATGCTAACGAAGTTAGATATAATGACTTCATTCTGAACCCGAGAGAGGAAGAGCTAAGGATGAAGTATAGAGCACAAAAGTCTTCCTATGATCAGAACCCAGCGCTGTACAACACGACTCCACAAGCCAAAACATCTCGAGCACCTCTTCAGACAACTTTTGTATCAAGCTCGATTGGTCCTTCTCAAGCCTCTACTTCAGGGTCAGAAATGTCAGGGTCGTCTGGTACCCAATACATCGTACCTGAAGCCAATGCAGCAAAACTGAAGATCGAGAATTTCGGTAATGTGATAGTTGAGGTAGCTAAAGAATACATGGATCTCTTAGCTGCAGTAGTCCACTCTTATGATGGACTAATTTCTAGGAAAATTGGGAACTACCATCTGGCAGATGAGGACTACCAGTAGGTGAACGAGACAGAGCTGGAACGAATGGATATAATGTGGGCCTTAGCAAGTGCTATTCGAAGAGCTAAGAAGTTTGTCAAGAAAACCAGACGGAAATTGATTGCAACTAAGGACACTACCTTTGGTTTCGACAAGACCAAAGTGACCTGTTTCAACTGTGGCGAGAAAGGGCACTTCAAACGGGAGTGTGTGAAGCCAAAGAAGACTGGCAATAGAAATCCTTTCTCCTCCTTCAATCATCAGGATAAACCCACTAGCAATCCTACTTCATCAAGCAAGGATCCCAAAGCCTTGACTGCTCATGATGATGAAGGATAGGACTGGAGCTTTCGATTTGTCTCACCGGGAGAATGCGATATCGCTAGTGTGGAGGATATAGATAATGACTCAGCTAGTGAAGGAGATATTGCAGTTGAACTCGCGATGTCAAAAACAGAAGAGACTGCACTAGTGGTCAATTGCTTGCCTGAAGAAGGGAAAACTGCAACAATGTCAGAATCACCAGCACCATAAATACCAGACTCTTCATTGATGGCTGATTCATCAGAACCCTCTCGGGTAAGTACTACTGACCAACTTTTTACTAATCATGCTTGTTCTGACTGTAATAAATTTAGGGAAAGCATTGATTTAAAATTGCTAGGTTATTAGATCATAATGATAATTTAGTAAAGGACCTGGAACTGTGCATTGAAGCTAACAGAATTCTTAAACAAAATGAGCATAGTTATAAAAAAGATAAGAACTATTGAGCAAACAACTTAGGGAAACCGAATTTGTAGCTTTTAACCAATCCAATGACATTAAGTTCTATCTTAACTCTCTAGAGGACACTAAGAAACAAAAGCCAGTTCTAGAAGTAGAAGTTAATTCCTTAAAGCAAAAACTGCATAGTTGGACTAGTTCTTCACACATAGTCCAACACTTAGTGAGAGAGCGTAACAACGGGGAGGGATTGGGTTATAAAGCGGTTCCACCACCACATGAGACCTTGATGAATACTAAAAGTAAGCCAATTAATATCAATCCAATCACGGATGATGTGGTATCAACTCCTCTTGTAAGTGATCCAGATTCCACATGTACATCAAATGAATCTGGTACTAAACAAAAGGAGTCCACTTCAAAGGCAAAAGGTAAAGTGCCTTGTGTTAATCTGGACAAAGAGTTTGAAAAGGTTAGAATAAAGTCTGGTTCAAACACAGTCAAATTTGAATCTAAAAAGACCAGTAATGTTAACCAATCACGTGCATCATGTCAAAGTCTAGATAATAGAAAATGAAAGGATGTTAAGAATGTTAAAGCAATTAACTTTGTTAAACCAGACAAAACATCTAAACAAGAAGAGTCAAAACTCAAACAAAGTAACGTCACCCGTGTTTCACACACATCTCCACCAAAACAGTTAAATTGTAAAGTCGAAAGCAGCTCATGCTACAACTGTGGAGAGTATGGACACATTGCGTCTTATTGTCCTTACTATCAGACACCAAGGAGGACAGTTGAACTTCCTGAACCAAAACCTAGCTTTTTTAAGTGGAACTCAGTGACAACACCTAAAAGTGATAGTGAACCTAAACTTCAACACATTAGCCAGTCGTCTGTTTATCACAAACAGGCTTTACACAAAGTTGGCTTATGGAAGGAAAAATCAACCTCATTGTCTGATAATGAGAAAAAGAAGACATCTGAGCTTCCCTCACCTCAAGTGGTCAATGGGCCACATTTATGATGTGTGATGCCTTTAGGAAACCCAAGCCAGTGAAGGCTTGGGTCCCTAACCTGAAATAATGTTTTCAATTGAATGTGTAGAGTGTTCGCTGTTGTAATGCTGAAAACAACACGTGGATTATAGATATCGGAGCATCCAGGCACATGATAGGGAACAGGACTCTCTTATCAAACATCAAACAGATAAAAGGGTTTTAAGGTACAAGAAGTTTTATGTCTTGAAAATGGACTATGTGATCCCGGAGAACCAAGTCTTAATATCTGCCTCAAGATATAAGGATCTTTATGTCTTGGATCTATCAAAGGCCTCCACAATGGATTATGAAGTTTGGTGCTTCTTGTCAAAAGCTACTAAAAAGGATTCCATCTCCTGGCATAGGAGAATGGGACACATTAATCCATGGAAGATGAATCACTTGATGCAAAATGATCTAGTGAGAGAAGTTAACGTCAAATACTTCCAACTTCCAGATTTTTGTGTTGCGTGCAAGAAGGACAAACAGATGAAGAAGTCTCATAAGGAAAAGAAGTTCATTCCATCAAACTTCCTCTTGAACTTCTCACATGGATCTGTTTGGTCCAGTTAGTACAAGAAGCATCGCAGGCGATTTGTACTGCTATGTAGTTACTGATGACTACTCAAGATTCTCTTGGGTGATGTTTTTGAAATCCAAATTAGAAACATTTGAGTCATTCAAGGAATTAGTAACTACTCTGGAGTCCCTACACAAGTTGAAGGTACGTCAAGTGCGCTCAGACAACGAAACCGAGTTCAAGAATCAATGGATGGAGGCTTACTGCAAGGAAAAGGGGATTGTGCATAAGTTCACTTCTACCTACACTCCTCAGATGAACGACATTGCTGAAAGGAAGAATCGCAACTTGATAGAGACAGCACGGACGATGCTAGCAGACTCAAAACTACCTATCCAATTCTGGAATGAAGCAGTTGCAAATGCATGTTATACGCTAAATCGAGTTCTGGTAGTTAAACACCATGGAAAGACGTGTTACTATTTACTACAACAATGTAAACCTAATCTAGAGTATCTCGAGCCATTTGGCGCTCCGTGCACCCTACTGAAGAAGACTCGGGAGGGAAAATTCTACGAGAAGGCTGATGAAGGTATCTTTCTAGGATATAACATACCGAAGAAGAGAGTTTACAACAACTCAACAGGTCAAGTAAAAGTGTGGTGTAATGTTGATGTTCAAAGATACACCACACCACCTGCTGGAAAAGGACCGACCTTCTTTTTCGACTTTGATGGATTCTTCAAGTCCTTCAACATCCCACTCTACACGTCTGATGATGAGCTAGCAACAAAGATGATGTATGATGTTCTAAACACACCATCTCAGGAATCAACATCATCCGGATACAAGGTGATTCATCTACAAACTCAGGGGGAGCACTCGAGGATAGTGACTCTTCCTCTAACGAAGAAGCTGTGGAGACTGATCAGAACAACCAGTAGCAACAGGTTCCTCCTACCGCTAGTCACAAGCATCTGACATTGATGCCTCTGAGTCTTCGGACCTCAGACTCCTATTGCCTCTAATACTGAACCCAATGTTCATAATCTTGATTCTGAGGTAGTTGTTCCAACCACTCTTGGATCACACCTAAATGTCTATCATCCTTTGGATAATGTCATTGGGGATATGAGATCAGGAGTTTAGACCAGAAATCAATTGTATTCAGCTGATTATGCCTCGGTGATGGAAAAGGGTTACTTTCATGACGGTGCATATCGTTGCTTTGTGTCTCAGTTCAGCCAAAGTATGTTAGTGAACCCTGAATGATGAGGCATGGGTGAGTGCCATGCAAGAAGAAATTCTTCAGTGCAAGAAGTTAGGTGTATGGACTCTGGTAGACCTAAAGGTGCTAAGGTCATTGGCACCAAATGGGTCTTGAAATGCAAGAAAGATGATCAAGGCGTGATCATCAGAAACAAGGCTCGACTTGTTGTTCAAGGATTTCGACAAGTCGAGGGCATAGACTACAATGAAGTGTTTGCACCCGTGGAAAGAATGCAAGCAACCCGTATCTTCCTTGCCTATGCATCATATATGAAGATTAAAGTTTATCAACTTGATGTGAAGAGTGCATTCCTCCATGGTGAAATCCGAGAGACAGTGTACGTTAGTCAACCCGAGGGATTTAAGGATCCATATCATCGGGACAGAGTTTACAAACTCAACAAGGCTTTATATGGGCTTCATCAAGCTCCCAGAGCCTGATATGAGAAAATCTCCACTCACCTTGTGAAACACGGTTTTCACAGAGGTATCATTGACTGTACACTGTTCATCAAAGAAAAGGATGGAGATTTATACTTGTCCAAATTTATGTAGATGACACAATCTTCGGTTCAAAGAACCAAGATCTATGTAAAGAGTTTGAAGCAGTAATGAAGGCTGAGTTTGAAATGAGTGCCATGGGAGAGATGAAATTCTTTCTAGGGTTACAGGTGGATCAAACACCAAAAGGGATTTTCCTACATAAGACCAAGTATGTAGGAGATATTCTCAATCAGTTTGATATGGAGAATGCTTCTGCAACTGGGACTCCACTTGCTATAAACCATGATGTATCACCCGACGAGAATGGTGATATGGTCGATGCCACCATGTATCGAGGAATGATTGGATCTCTCATGTACATCACTGCCTCAAGAGCTGATATCATATATGCCACATGTTTATGTTCAAGATAGCAGGCAAAGCCAAAGGTTAACCATCTGATAGGGGTCAAAAGGATCTTCATTATCTGAAGGGCACTCCCAACACTGGGTTATGGTATCCTCATGACGATGACTTCGAGCTAACTACGTATAGTGACTTGAATTACGGTGGTTGCAAAATGAACTACAAGTCTACATTAGCGGGATGTCAATTCATTGGGAGAAGATTAGTAACCTGGCAGTGTAAGAAGCAGACCTCGGTTGCTTTGTCAACCGTGAAGTCGAATAGTTGCTGCTACAAGTTGCTGTTCACAAATCATATGGATTCAATAGCAAATGCTGACTACGGTTTGAATCTCTCTTCTACTCCTATTTTTGTTGATAACTCAGCTGCAATTGCAGTAACTAAAAATCGGGTCCAACATCCTAAGACCAAAACATCAGCATAAAATATCACTTATACGCGATTGTTTTGAAAAGAACCTAATCGATGTGATTAAAATAAATACTGATTTTCAAGGCGCTGACCTCTATAGAAATGCTTTTGATAAACCACGTTTTCTATATTTGTTAGAGGTCAACGGAGTCAAAAAGAAAAGTGATGTAATTCCTGAGGAAGACCATGTGTAGTCCGATGCGCATGGTCAATTTTTCTTTTAATTTTTATTTTCTTTAATTGTCTATTTTATTTCAAGTATTTATTTAAATTGGTGTTATTTTGTCGCCTATTAAAATCCTAAAAAACGTAAATCGGTTACGGTTTTAGAATTTTAGGGGAGAATAGTTTTAGTTAGTAAAATTAAAAAAATGAGGGAGGAGGAGAGGCTAGCTGATAGAAACTAGCTCGTATCTGTGACACCGATTCAATGACTTTGGAAAATGATAGTACACAGGAACAAACCACTTGGGACGTTAAAAGTTTAAATTAAATAAGATGCGAAGTTCAAAGTATAAGTCTGTGAAGTCTGAGCAATATAAAAGGAAAAATGATAGTAAAACTAGCTACTACTAAGGTAATACAAAGAAAGTAGACTAGAGGTTGCTAGACCACAGATGATATGTGTAGATTCAACACAATAGATGATTAGACTTGGTTGGTGATCTCAAGAACAAACTAAGTTGTTCAACAAGATGTGGGTTATCATTATCCCTGGAACACAATCATCAAAATTCCAATAAGGGGTGACGAGCAGAATAAATGCCACAAATGTGAGCGTAGACCCAAATATGAGCAAAAGCACAGGAAAAAAAGAAAAAGAAATCAAACTAATAACTTATGTTGTTGGTGAGATCTATGCAAAAATATTAAAATTGCTCAAACAAGAAGATAGGTATGTGCCTCTCTGCTGTGCGGTGGCATTGACCTGAGGATAAGCATAACCTACATATTCTAGAATTCATTGTTGTTGCCGCCTCTCTCCTGTGCGGTGGGCATAACCTGAGGCTTGGCTTCTCTTTGAAAGTTCTAAGAATAGTTTCTTTTTGAACATTACCTGAGATCGCTAAAAAATATCCTGAGGAATGTTGATTACCAAATAATTGTGGGATCCACAAATGCTTGTTGAAATAATCAAACCTTAAACTATCACCAATATGTGTCAAAAGTCTGTGTATGGATTATAAGGACCAGTATACTGACAATCATCGTGGCTACAATTCTTGAAAGTCCAAATCAATATGGGGATCTAATAGTACTAGTATGATTTCCTAAACTTGCTAACGACTCTAGATGAAAAACAAGAATTAAGCATCAAAAGGTGTTGATAACATGTCCCAAATGATTTGACTTGCCTGTATGATCCAAATTGAATTGGTCCATTTACGGTCAAAATAAAGTGAAGCTGCCATTTCCGGAATCGAATCCATTAGATTTCTATCTTAGGATAACCACCTCACACAAAACCTCAAAAACAAGTTTTAGTTTTGTATTTCAGTTTGAAGTCTTTTATTTTGTTTAAATTTCATCAATTCAGTTTGTTTGATATTGGACTACCCCATGGAATTCAATAGGGGATTTAATCACCTAAAAGGGGTTCACGTCTGAGGTGACCGCACGTGTTTTCAAATTTTAAATCAGTCACATCTGAGGTGAAAATTTGTTTAAAAGGATCACGTCTGAGGTGATCAAAAGTTTTTCAAGTTAAAATGATAATGTATGAGATGATCAAATGCTCATAATGTTTATTCAAAAGTTAAAAGGGATTAAGTGTGGAATGGTCATAAAGTCAAAATCATGAGTATGATCCAATCGCACGACTGGACCATGAGTATGGACCAACCGTGCGAATGGACCATACTGATGCACTAAACAGCCGAATGGCACATGAGTATCAACCATTCACCCGAATGACACATCAGAATGAGCCAGTCAACTGAATGGAGCTGTGCGAATGATTAGTCGCCCGACTGAAAACCAGTTGGCCGACTGAATGTGACCGACTGAACCAATCGCACGACTGAGGTCCAATCGCCCGATTGAACAAAGCGAATGGTCCAGTCGGCCGATTGAAACAGATTCAATATAAATAGGCCATAGTCGATCGCATAACCTCATCAGCCCCTAATAGCTCTAAAATCGCACGTAGTACCATTACTCTGCCGAATTTTCCCTGACCGATTGTTATCTCAAAATTTCAACATTCTGACGAATCCTACTTGTTATACAGGTACAATGTGGGTTGTGTAAACGAAGGCTGTTTGATTTGAGCCCTAATTTGGGATTCTCGGCCTTTACAAGACCGACACTAAAAATGAACAAATAACCTAACTAAACTATGCAAAATGTTAAAATTAAGGTTACTAGGTTATTAGTATACATTGTGAGCCTAAGAACCATTACACGACGTCTAATTTCAAGATTTGGTTCATATTCGAATTTCAGTCGACCGAACAGTGGGACATGTGACTGGACACCATGATGAACTCCAATCGCGCGATTGAGCTGGTCAAATGACTCAATCGGACGAATGGATAGCTCGAATGAGCTTAGTCGGCCGACGAAACCAATCGCAGGCTCAGTCACCTGATTGAACTTTGTCGCCTGCTCAGTCACCGGATTGAACCCAGTAGCATGCCAGGTCAACCGACTAAACACAGTCGCATGGTTCAATCACATGATGAGCTAGATTGAATTCACCACCAAGCTAATTAGAATTGATTTTTGATATGTTATGATCTAACGTCTATGTGCTTTGTATTACAGATCTATGGCTGACAGGCGGTCCATCAACCCTAAGCACAACATATGTGCTCATTTAGATGCCACTACTTGGAATGATGCCGAGTTTGTAGGGATTATCGCATTCCTTAAAAGATCCAGGATCTACAGGGCTATATTCACACCATGCACTCCTTACAGGTCTACTCAACAGGCCTTTTGGGAGGGGGCGTTGGTTGACCATACACACGAGCCTTACAGCATCCGTAGTAGTATTTTTGGTCAGGCGATCAAGGTCACAGCTGAGGATATTCGACATGTACTTGCCTTGGGTGACGATGCTGATCACCCTACCAGACTTCACCCGCTGACTGTAAGAGGGTGCTTCTTAAGGATGACGTACGTTGGGGATATTCATGCAGGTGTGCTCAACAAGAGCAACCTGTGTCCCCAGTACAAGTACTTAGAACATGTCATCCTTAAGTGCTTGGCTTCGAGACGGGGTGGGTTTGATGATCTTTCAGACTAGATTCAAAATGCCTACGTGGCATTGGTTCTGAACCACCCTTTTAGTTTCTCGAGCATGATATTCTCTTAATTGATAGAGAATCTGGACGCTAAGGGTAAAAAGGGTTTCTACATGTACCCTAGGTTTCTCCAAATGATCATTGATGAGAAGCTGCCCTCTTTACCTAAGGAGAGCAAGATGAAGTGTCGTTGGAGGTAACGGATGACACGACACTAGGCCGCATGAAGGTCTACCGGGGAAAGTAGGTCAAACCCTTGATGAAGAGACTCATCGACCATCAGCCAAGATTGATTACGTGGCACCAGGGAGGCATAAATGGCGCCCACGGGACAGTGATTATGATGTTGAGCAACTTTAGCTCTCAGAAGATGATTCCGACGACGATAACAGTAGTGATGATGGAGATGCAGGGCCCACTCACTTGAGGCCCCCCACTACTGATAAAGCATCTCCAACATCCACCCAAGGTGGAACAGGGGTAGCAGGGTTCCATCAGGACTTTCGTCTTGATTAGGAGGAGGAGACAGACGAGGAGCCCTTGACTCGTACTGTGGGGAGCAGGTGGTTGCCACCGACCAAGGTATTCGGGAGGTTGGAGGACGCCCTGGTGAGTCTAGGGAGACGGCTACTGATCTAGTTATACTCCGATCACCCTCGCAGCGTCCCAAGGGGAGCATCCACCTTGAGGGGCTCGAGGAAGAAACGGATGGCTCGGCCCCACGAATGAAGAAGAAGAGGAGGAGGATGATGTTATCACCACCACCACAACCACCACTCCACCTACCACCACTACCACCCACTCCACCTACAACCACTACCACCATTCCACCCACTACCACTACCAACTTCATACACCACTACCACACCCACTCCACAATTACCCACTTCCATCCACCACCACCATAGCTCATCCACAGCCACCCACATCTATACCACCCCCAATCTTCTCTACATCCACCACACCACCACCACTCACGGAGCAGGGACCTCGTCTCTAGTCCCACCTGTTTTTGGATCATCTTACCCATCTGTCGGGTTGGAGGAGCAGCTGGCTAACCTTAACCGGTTAGTGCTGAAGCTGCTGAATATGGATGAACAGAGAGCTTCTCAGCTTAATCAACTGATAGAGCTCAACGTCTCCCAAGCCCAGAGGATCGAGGCTCAGAGCCAACAGATTGAGGGAGGAGGAGAGCACATGCCTCATCCATTTAGAGGATTGAGGCTCAGAGAAAAAAGATCACTAAGTTGAGAGAGATACATACATCCTCCGTAGAGGATATAGGATTTAGAGGCCCAGAACAAGAATCTTATGCTGAGACTGAAGGGATCCAAAGACGAGCCTCTAAAGATCCGAGAAGGTGATGGAGATGATGATGACAGTAATGATAATGAGGATGCTGCTGATGATGATCATGGTGATGATACAAAGGGAGGTGAGGATGTAGGTGATGATGATGATGAAGAAGGAGATGCAGCTGCATCTACATCAGCTGAAAGTCAAGAGAGGCGCACAAAGAAAAATCAAGACCAAGGAGCCCCATCATCATCTTCTGCCGATCTACTGATGCACCAGCCTTCAAGGGAAAAGTAATGTGTAGATATTTATGTACTTGAAATACAATTTGTAATTGAACTTTTGGATAATGTTATTTAGTTAAGATTTATATTTATTATTGATGTTTACTGCTTTGATTATTAACTAATGGTTGATGTGTTAAATGTTTAAATCAAGCAGATCCAAATTTTCAAGGAGATGAATATGAGGTTGCTCCCCTCCCACATATCAAGACTCAACTCACGATGATTCTTGATCTGTAGGGGATAGTCAGGAGATCAGTGAATTACACTCCTGAAGAAGGAGAGATAATTCATGATCTCACCGACGAGCAACTCGCTGAAATGTTTCGACTCAATCCTGACGAGATCGTGAAAGATGCTCCAAGAGTCCATGTGGAAAGTGACGACAAGCTCAACGACGTCGATGAGATCGAGATTAAAGATGTCACGAATCAACATTATCCGGAGTACACTGACAATAAGGGTAATGTCGTTCCCAATCTAGGTTACAATCTTTTCAGTGAAACTTTTGAGACTTTTGATAATATGGAACAAGAGTCTGAAAAGAAAGATGACAAAACCTAAGCCTCAGAAGTCGATTGTAAATAAGAAAGGCTGAATGGGCTGCATGCTTTGAAGAAATAAGAGCCCAACGTAGTGATCCAACGTTAACTGTCTACACCAAGTTGTACAAAGTGAAGAAACATCACAAGGTGTTAGGCAAAATCATAGCGTGGGCGTATTTTGAAGATCTCAACGTTTATGCAGTTAAACATGAGAAAGGGATTACGTACTTCAGGTTTCCACACGATCTAAAGACTCTTCCTGATTTTGAGCTTAACCAGTTAGCAAAGTTGAAATTGCTATACACTGACCCACGTAAAATGTCAGGCTGGTTTAAGCAGCTCTAAAGAGAGAGTACCACACCAGATGGGTCAACTTCAAACCTCAAAACCAATGAGGTATATTAGACGGTTTAAGGTTGATGCTATAACTGGAAAACCGAAAATAGTGCTGAAGTGGAGTCCTCCACGCACAATGTCAAAGATCCTCTACGGGAAATGCCACAGGACTTCACTCCACACTTCTAATGGTGGTAGTATGATTGCAGAATAGGAGAGGCAGTCATAGTATTGAACAAGAATGGTATTATGGAAAAATCAGTGTGTTTGACCCGGTGTGGCTTACTAACTTGTCTACCGATGATGTCTATACATTATACAGTGGTCACTATTCTATGACTCACAAGATATTGTACAAGCTCTACAATTTCAAAACGTGATACGACTCTGTTTTGCTTTTGAGATACATGCAGGAGTCTCAAGAGAAGAGAAGTACAAGAAGTATGAGGAGCTTATGAAGGATGTAAAGCATTAGATGAAACTAGGTCCAAGGGGGAGTTTGTAGATACATGTGTCCCTAGTTTCTGAACTTAATATAATATGTCTTTATTGTCTTACTCATATGTAATTGAATAGGTACTTAATGAAACCAAGTGTGGTTGTGCTTATAATGTTGAATATTTCATGGCTTGTGTATGTAATAACGCTATGAACTAACTATATAGGTTTGTGGTTGTTTGAATAGATCAAGTCAAATAATGATTATGAAACATATCAAACTTAATCATATGAAGTTCTCATGCGATTGGCCCATGCTAATGGACCATTGGCATGAACAACTTCATGCTAAGGAACCAGTCCTACGAAATGAACCAGGGACTGAATCAGTCACATGATTGTACATGAGATTGACTCAGTCGCACGACTGAACATCAGTCGTGCAAATAGATCAACCACATGACTTAATCGCACGACTGAACCATGCTAATGGTCTAGTCGCACGATTGAGAAACCCTAACCTATAAATACCACTTAAATTGTGGAAAAACGAGACACTTTGAATAATTTGATACCTAGACGTACCCTGGCCGTCTAGAGACCTCTAGCAACCTGTTCCAACTTCATAGATCGCAGTAGATTGATTGCTAATCATTCTTAACGTTTAGATTCAATCTTTTATTGATTCTACGTGCGTTCTCACTAATTGGATCGCCAATCAAATAGGATTCCACACTATTTGATTCTGTACATGCGTAAATCTGTTAGTATTCGTCCAGTACGCAATCATACAAAGCAACAACTCCATGTTAATTGACTACGAATGTCCATCCCTATCGATACACATCATCATGGTAGCTAACCTCTGATAGTTGATCCACACTGCAAGGCACATAGCCCGCTCATGAATACAGATCAATAATCATATATCAGACTCACGTAAGTGAAGTCCATCATAGTGCTTGCAAGACTTTTCATCATCAAGCGGGCCTAAGGGTAACATTTATTACGTTTCACTTTTCATTAATATTGTTTTTCACTTTGTTTATTAATATTTAACTTAATAAGTACACGACAAGTCAAGTACTACTTATCAAAAAACATAACCGACCTTTCGCGGGAAAACAGGGGTTCGGGGGCGGCAACCCCTGATAGCGGGGTCCTAGGGGCAGCAACCCCTAGTGGGGTCCAAGGGGCAACACCCCTGGCTGCAGCTGGGCTGACCTGTTAAAACCTCATAAAATCTCCATCATATAAAAACACATATTTAGTATGCATAATAACCCCAAAACATGGAAAACTTACAAATAAGGGGATCTAGAACTCACCTGGATACCGAGAGTAACCTCTAAACTAAGCTTTCTAGGCTAGGATCACACTACACAGCCTACAGATAAGTTAACACTTAAAGAGGTTAATTTCTTCCAATATTTACTGCTAGAAAAGCAGTTTCACTGACAGTTTTCCTGCTAGTTTCCTGACAGTTTTGCTTCTAGTTTTGCTGATAGTTTCGCTGCCAGTTTCGCTGCCAGTTTCGCTGACAGTTTCGCTGACAGTTTCGCTGCCAGTTTCGCTGCCAGTTTCGCTGCCAGTTTCGCTGCCAGTTTCCCTGACAGTTTCATTGCCAGTTTCGCATGATAGATTCACCCAACTTTCTTTGGAATTCCATGGCTGCGAAATTACCTGAGAAACTATAGTTTCGTAGAAAACCCATAGTTTTGCAGATTGAATATGCAAAGTCGTTGGATGCATTGTCAGTTTCACGAATCGCATAAAAATTACAAGCCAACCCGTTTTTAACCCAAAATCGCAACTTTTTACGTCCAATCTCTTAGTTTATCAACCATGAGGCTATATCTAAACTTTATACATCCATTCATATATAAAAATGTCACCTTTATGCGATTCTTTGCAACTTTTCAAAACCCAAAACCCTAGAATCCGGTTTTGATCTACAGAAGGGTTTAGAGGCCGATTCTTACCTGGATTTGTTGCTCCTTTATTATGGTTTGATGCTCAATCATTCAAATCTTCAATTCCTTAACCTTTGAAGCTCCGAATGTTGAGTTTTCTTCACTCTCTATCTCTACTTTATCTATCTACTTTCTCTATCTACTTTCTCTATCTACTTTCCCTCTCTACGAATTTTGGTGGCTAGGGTTCAAATGAGGGATGTAAAGTCGGTTTTTTCGGATCGATAAACATCCGAGCATGTTCTTGACGGAAGGATAAACAACATCAAACCAAAAGTCAAACAATAATATGAACTATAAATGAATGGTTTCATTGATAAAAACCTAACGATTACAAGCTCATTACAACATAAGAATCAAGACTCTTGGCAAGGGGAAGATCGAGCATGATCTCCCCTCTCATCTCGCAGCCCTAGGCTCCGGGCAGGCTTCCTCTCAATCCTTAATCTCTCTACACATTGAAACTGGTATATATAGGCCTCGGCCCATATTAGATGCGACTGGGCCCATTCGTGCGATTGGACCATGCGTATGGTTCAATCTTACGAGTGGACCATACTTATGGTTCAATCTTACAAATGTCCCAATCGCATCTCTCAGTCGCACAACTAGTCCATTAGCATGGCTCAGTCGTACGACTGAGTCTCATTCACATATGCTCCTGCGAATGACCCAGTTTCATGTGTTTACAACATATCAGGTGTATGACATTAAGCCTAGACTATTCGACAAGCGACAGACACACTATATATGACTATATATGCTCCAACAAATTCCCCCTTGTACGTTGCTTGCAAATAGTAGATTACACCTCTTACAATCTTCAGTCAATCTTTACTCTGGTTGCCAATAGAATAAAACAAAAACCATATTAGCCAACATTGCCGATCCGTCAGGTTACTACCACATCCATGAAAATGAATTTAGGCACAATAGTTTTCGTTTACTTTGTAGAACACCATCACAGCAGCAAGATTCCCCATATGACTGATTTTTCCAGATAATGATACGAACAGTTTTCCATTGCTTCAATCTTCACACAGGCTAACCTGATTAACATCACTATCTGCAGAAATTCCCCCTAACATTCAGCATATCCCAATATATAGACATTGTGCTCTCCTTGCTTCTTCACACGGTGTATTGGGCAAAAGGTTGAAGGTTCCAATCCACAGCTGACAATATCAACCAAATCAGCATGCACGTAGATTCATCATCGGAAACCGGTTCACATCATCACTTTCTGATTGCGTCTTCACTTTCTATATACAAGGATTCCCCCTAAGATGTAGAATCCTTTCTGTGGGATAAATATAACTTGATTGGCCATAAGTAGTCAGATGCTCCTGACTACCCCACAAAATCAGCAGCAACTGCTGACATCTTCTCTTCTCTCTTTCGTGTTCCAATTACATTCACCTATTCTAGAAATCCGACGAATAATGGGGTACACATCGAACTTATTTGACAAATGGACCTCTGGGTGAATATGCTTTACTCATCTTCAAATCTGTGCAAGAAGCTGTTCCAGACTCCTTTTTTTATTTTTTTTTGGTCTGGAACAAATGCGGATGAGTCAATGCGGATGGCTCATTCGTGCGATTAAACATACGACTAGTCCAGTCGCACGACTGAACATACGACTGGTCCATTCGTACGAATGGCTCATTCGCATGGTCCAGTCATACGAATGACCATTCGCATGGCCAGTCGCATAATGGGTCTGCACGCAGATTTTCAGATCTGCAGCCGCCAGGGCTGCCCAAAACCCTAATCTGACGAATTCAACATGAACCGAAACAAAGTAGACATCATCAGATTCGAAGGGTGATAGGAACACTGGTTTCGAATTCGATTTCAACATAGAAGCAAACACACGTAACAAGATCTGGGCAAAACACGAAGAACATGAAGTGGTTTAACGTCAAGATCTGAAATTCAATCCAGAAATCAAGAGCTAGGGTTGCTAGAATGATGTTAGAACATTATAGCAGTAACCGGCTCTGATACCAATTGTAACACAAATGCCTTCAGCGAAGCATGATACACTTGTCAGGACTGGTATTTGAACAAAATACCTAATGATTGACGTGTAAACCAAATCAAATAGTGCGGAATCCTATTTGATTGACGATCCAATCAGTAAGAACGCACGTAGAATCAATAAAGTATTGAATCAAACGTTTAGAATCGATTAAGAATCGATCTACAGTGTTCTATGAACTTGGAGTATCAACTTGGAGGTTTCTGGATGGCTAGGGTACGTCTGGAATCAAAAATAGAATCAATTCTCTCGTTTTTTCACGAATTGGGTTGTATTTATAGGTTAGTATTGTTCATTCGTGCGACTGAACCATTAGTATGATTCAGTCGTGCGATTGAACCATATGGTTATTCATCCGCACGACTGAGTGTTCCGTCGTGTGACTGAGTCATTTGTACGAAGTTATTCATGCGTATGGACTATTTAGGCGCATGGACACTTAGTCGCATGGCCATTCGGACGCATGATCACTGTTGGGATGCATGGTCCAGTCGGACGCATGAGAACTTCACTTTATCAAGTTTGAGTGTATTTAACATCATAACATTATGCATGACACTTCAAACAGTCACAAACCTAATTAACCAATTCAACATCGACTCAGTAATGAAATATTAAATGTTATAAATACCAAACAATCAATATCATTTCATTAATCATTCGAACCATTACATCAGAATTAGACAAACAAGATCTATTACATTCATAACATGATCTAGGGACGTATATGTACCAACAAACTCCCCCTTGGACCTAGATCTCTCTAATGTCTTGTTGTCTTCATTACCTCCTTAAACTTCTTGTACTTATCCTATTTTGTAACTCCTGCATGAATCTCAAATGCAAAACAGAGTCTTATAACATTTTGGAACTGGAGGGCTTGTACTATGTCCTACGTATCATAGAACAGTGGCCACTTGTACAGAGTGTAGACATCATTTGCTGACAAGTTGGTGAGCCACATTGGGTCAAATACCATGATGGTATATATTTGGCCATCTTTGTTTAGGACTATGACCGCTTCTCCTGTCCTCCAATCGTAGTACCACCACTTAAAGTGTGGAGTGAAGTCCTGTGGCATTTCCCTGAGTGGGATTCTTGACATCGTGTGCGGAGGACTCCACTTCAACACTATCTGTGGCTTTCAGTAATGGCATCAACTTCAGATCTTCTGATGTATCTTGTACGCTATTGGGGCCTGAAGTTAACCCACCTGGTGTGGTACTCCTTTCTTAGGGCAGCCTCAAACCAGCCTGACATCTTTCTCGTGTCAGCATACAACAGCTTCAGTTTGGCCAGCTGGTTGAGCTCAAAACCTGGTAGAGTCTTTAGATCATGTGGAAATCTAAAATACTCTATGCCCTTCTCCCTCTTAACTGCATAAACATTAAGGTTATCAAAATATGCCCATGCTATAATCCTGCCTGACACCTTATGATGTTTCTTGACTCTGTAGAGTTGGTGTAGGCGTCATGTTTAGGTGCAGCTCTTGGGCTCTAACTTCTTCAAAACATGCAGCCCACTCGCCTTTCGGATATCAACATCATCATTTGAGGCTTGGGCCGTTTCTTCTGTCTTCTCAGACTCCTGCTCCATTTTGTCTAACACCCAAAACATACACTAACAAGGGATTCACCCAGATTGGGGACCACATTTCCCTCATTGTCAGCATACTGAGGGTAGTGCTCTGCAGTGACATCTTCTATCACTATTTCATCAACATCGTTGAGCTCTTCATCACTTTTCGAGTCGCACGTTGGAGCATCCTTTACAATCTCATCGGGATTTAGCTTGAAGATCTCAGCTAGTTGCTCATTTGATAGATCGTGAATTATTTCTCCTTCTTCAGGGGTATAACTCACCGACCTTCTGACGATCCCTTGCAGATCAAGAATCATAGTTAGCTGAGTCTTGATCTGCTGAAGGGGAGCAACATCAAACTCATCCCTCTGATAGTTTGGATCTGTTCGATATAAACATGTAGTACATCAACCATTAGCTAATAATCAAAACAGAAAAGCATTAATCTTAACATAACCATTAAATACATAAGTTTAAATACATGATTCAAATACAAAAGTAATCAAATACATAGACATCTAATTATTACTTTTGTCTTGGATTACTGGGTCATCACTTGGTGGAGCAGACGAGGAAGCTTGTTGGTCTTGATTCTTCTTAGACCTCCTTTCTTGACCTTGAGCAGAGGTAGATGCAGCTGCATCGCCTCCTTCTTCATCATCATCCTCATTCCTCTCCTCTGTTCTCTCGTCCTCAATCCCCTTATCATCCCCAGTCTCATCATCATCGTCTTCATCATCATCATCACTATCATCACCGTCTCCCTCTTTAATCTTCAGAGGCTCATCTTTAGATCTCTTAAGTTTGAGTATGATGGTCTTCTTAGCATTCTCCAACTCCTCAATCTTCTTAGCAGGAGTGACTCTATGCTCTTGTAGTTGGGCGATCTCGTGGCTCTGAGCAGCCATTTATGGGGCCTGCTCCTCGATCAGCCGAGCCTGTTCCGAGATCTGGTGTGACTGCGCAGCTGTGAGATCTGCAAGCTGTCGGATCTGCACAGTCTTCTCTTCATCAACAGCTAACAGTCGCATCACCATACGGTTTAGCACTGAAAGCTGGTCCTCTACCCCAAATTGAGGTAGATGAGATCCATATACATGTGTGGGATGAGATGAGGGTCCTGCTTGGTGGCTAGTAGTGGTGGTGGTGGCTGTGGTGAAAATGGGGTTAGGTCTGTGAGATAGTGGAGGTGATGTAGGAGTGAATGATATGGTGGTGGTTGGCATATGTTCAGTGGTGGGAGGTGTGGTGGTGGTTGTTGTGGTGGTTGTTGTGGTGGATGGTGTGGCTGTAGAAGGGGTAGTGGTGATGGTAGATGTAGTGGCTGTGGTGGAGAGGAAGGTCAGTCTTCTCCTCTTCTTCTTCTGGCCATGGGGCTGAGCCATCCGTTTCTTCCTCGATCCAGTCGAGGTGGATGCTCCCCTAGAACACGGCTAGTAGACTCAGGAGCATAGCTGGGATCTGCAGTCGTCTCTCCTGAATCCCTGGGGCGTTCACCAACCGCCCGGAGTCCATACTCTGTGGGAACAACCTTGCTTCCCACAGTCCTAGTCAATGGCTCCTCGTCTGACTCTTCTTCCTCCTCACCAGGTATAAAGTCCTGGTGGAACCCGGCTGACTCAGCTATGTCTCCCATGGGGGCAGATACTGGAGGTATAACGTCTGTAGTTGCGCCCTCGGTGGAATGGGCATGTCATCTCCAGCATCCCCACCGTCATCATCATTAGAGTCATCGGCGGGTAGAGCAATCTGCTCAACATCAGAATCACTGTCGTCGTGGCGCCACTTCCTCCTAGCTGGCACCACATAGTTTTCATGGGCCAGATGCCCAAACAATCTCCTGACAGGGGGTTTCACCTGCTTTCCCCTGTATACCTTCATCCGGCCAAGGTGGTATCATCCATCACCTCAAGCACTACAGCATCATCCTTCTCCTTTGGAAGGGAGGGGAGCTTCTGGTCTATGATCATTTGCATAAATCGGGGGTACATGCAGAAGCCCTCCTTCCCTTTCCCCTCAATGTTCTCCACCAAGTAGGTGAAGATCATCCTGGAGAAGCTGAACGAATGGTTCAGCACCAACGCAACAAAAGCGTTCTGGATCTGGTCAGACAACTCATCAAAGCCTCCCTTTCTGGATGCTATGCATTTCAGCAATACGTGAGCAAGGTACTTGAGCTGGGGGCAAAGGTTGCTCTTGTTGAGCACCCCAGCATTGATGTACCCAACGTACTTGGCTCGAAGAAAACATCCTCTGACAGTAAGGGGGTGTAATTTAGTGGGACAGTCAGCATCGTCCCCCAACTATAACACGGTCCTTAGATCCTCCTCTGTGATAGCTATAGCCTCTCCAAAGATAGTACCTCTGATACAGTGAGGCTCAGAGGATCTATCAACAACTGCACCTTCCCAGAAGGCCTGCTGAATAGACCAATAAGGTGTACATGGAGCAGATATAGTGTGTGCAATCCTTGATCTCCTGAGGAAGGTTATAATGCCCGAGAAGTCTGAAGCATTTCTGGATGTGAGATCCAGATGAGCACAAATATTGTGCTTCGTACTCATAGTCCAATGGCTGGCCATCTGTTACACAAGGAAAGTAAACATTAGTACCCACTGGTTAAGAATGTCATGAAACACTCGGACTTGAACACAATTCTTTTCTGTCATGCGAATGAGGCTGTGCGACTGGGATTCAGTCGTGCGAATGACTCCATACATACTACTGAGTGTGCGACTGGACTCATGCGTATGTAGCCTCATGCGGTTACACCAGTCGTGCGTCTGAACTCATACGCATAGTTCAGTCGTGCGGTTACGCTATTCGCACTCTTCAGTCGTGCGACTGAAGCTCATCAACCTGTCCATTCGCATGTCTTTCTGTCCGCTCAATTAAAATTCAATTTTTCACCAATTTTGAGTTTTAAGCTTCATGTTCTGGTTCCTTAGACTCGTAATTCATTCGTTTAACACCTAAAACCTTTAATTTCATTTGTTTACGTTGTTTAGTTAGGTTATTTTGCCACACAAGACACGGTTTTTCTAACGAATCCGATTGTCCAGATTTAGAGTCAAATTGAATGATTTGATAATGTTTCTACACCGCAAATTACCTGTAGAGTCAATGCAAATGGTCAGTATGTGAGAATCGAGGGTTTATAGTGATCAAACAAAATTTGGGCAGCGTAACGTTAGTCGTGCGATTTAGGGTAAATTTGAGAGTGGTGAGTCTCTGCGACCGACTCACTCTCTATTTATACTAACCCTAAATTCAATCGTACAACTGGGCTCATACGCACGTTTCATTCGGGCGAATGTGCCTCAGTCGTGCGATTGATTCAGTCGCCCCATTCAGTCGTCTCATTCAGTCGTCCGACTGGAGTTCAGTCATGCGACTTACCCATTCGTTCACTCTTAAACGTCCGACTAGGTCAATCGTATGGGCCATTCGGTTGAATGGTCCATACTTATGGTCCATTCGTACGAATGGCTCCCATTCGTATGATAAGTCCATACTAAAGGTCCATTCGTGCGAATGGGTCATACTTATGAATTTTCGGCATTTCTTACCATTTTACATTTAAACCCTTTTCAAACTATAGTATAAACATTATAATCATTTGATCATCTCAGACATGATCCTTTTAGGTGAGTGAATCCCATACTGATTTCATGATATAGCCCAACGAACAAACAAACTAAAATGACTACTAACTAGAAACTTAAACTAAATACAACAATAAACACTTGTTTTTGACTTTTGTGAGAGATAATCCTAATATAGACATCTACAAGATTTGGTTCCAGAATAGGCAGCTTCAATTAAGTTTGACCACACCTGGACCAATTCAATTTTGGAATCATACAGGCAAGTCAGATCATCTGGGACTAGTTATCGAAAAATTTTGATGCTCACTTCTTGGTTTTCATCCAGAGTCTGTAGCAATTTTGGGAAATCACACTGGTACTATTAGATTTCCACATTGATTTGAACTTTCAAGAATTGCAGCCACAATGATTGTCAATATATTTGTCCTCTTAAATTCATACACAGACTTTAGACACAAACTGGTGATAGTTTTGGTTTAATTATTTCAACTAACATTTGTGGATCCCACACTTATATGGTAATCAACATTCCTCAGGAGCTTTTGAGCGGTCTACGGGTATTTTTACAAGAAGAGACTATTCTTAGAGCTTTCACAGAGAAGCTAATCCTCAGGTCAGTGCCATCGCACAGCAGAGAGGCGGCAAACAACAATGAAGTCTAGAATATCTAGGTTATGCTTATCCTCAGGTCAGTGCCATCGCACAGCAGAGAGGCACACAACCTATCTTCTTGCTAAAGCAGCTAAATTTTCTTTTGTACAGAATGCACCAACAACATATGTCATTAGCTTGATTGCATTTGTCTTTCATTTTTTCGTGCTTTGCTCTAATTTTGCTCATCCGCACACATTTGTGGCGTTTACATGCTCATTACCCGTTATTGGAATATTGTTGATTGTGTTAACCAGTGATAAGATGGCAGCCCACAGTCAGTTGAACAAATTAGTTTGATCTTAAAATCACCAGTCAGGTCTACTCATCCATTGTGTTGAATCTACCGACATATCATTTGTGGTCTAGCAACCTCTAGGTCTACTTTCTTTGTGTTACCTTAGTAGTTACCAGTTTTTCTATCATCTTCCCTTTTATATGGCTTAAACTACACAGACTTATACTTTGAATTGTGCATCTTTTCTAAATTAAATTTTAAAGTCCCTTGTGATTTGTTCCTGTGTACTATCATTGTCCAAAAGGTTTGAATCGGTATCACAGATACGATCTACCTATATCAGCTGTCTACTCCTTCTCCCTCATTTTTTTAATAATGTTACTAGCTGACCTACTCTCCCCCTAAAATTCTAAAATCATACTCGATTGAATTATTTTAGGATTTTAACAGACAGCTAAATAACATGAATTTAATTTAAACAGAATAAAATCAATAAGGAAAAATGAAAAAAAATGTAACTACAATGCATCGGACTACACATGATCATCATCAGGAATAACATCACTTTTCTTTTTAACGTCGTTGACCTCTAACAAATATAGAAAACGTGGTTTATCAAAGGGTTTTGTATAGAGGTCAGCGCATTGAAAATCAGTATTAATTTTTACCACATCTATTAAGTTTTTTTCAAAACAGTCTCTTATGAAATGGTATTTAATACCAATGTGTTTGGTCTTTGGATGTTGTACCGGATTTTTAGTTACTGCAATTGCAGCAGAGTTGTCAACAAAGATAGGAGTAGAAGAAAACTTTAAACCGTAATCCCGCATTTATTGTTGAATCCAGATGATTTGTGAACAGCAACTTGCAGCAGCAACGTATTCGGCTTCACAGGTTGACAATGTAACCGAGGTCTGCTTCTTACACTGCCAGGTAACTAATCTCCTCCCAAAGAATTGACACCCTACTGATGTAGACTTGTAGTTCATCTTGCAGCCCCCGTAATCCGAGTCACTATATGCCGTGAGCTCAAAGTCATCATCATGAGGATACCACAACCCAAGTGTGGGTGTACCCTTCAGATAACGAAATATCCTTTTGACCCCGATCAGATGGTTAACCTTAGGCTTAGCCTGATATCTAGAACATAAACATGTAGCATACATGATATCAGGTCTTGAGGCAGTGAGATACATGAGGGATCCAATCATTCCTCGGTACATTGTGTCATCTACCAGATCTCCATTTTAATCAGGTGCTATATCATGATTTATAGCAAGTGGAGTCCCAGCTACAGAAGCATGCTCCATGTCAAACCGACTTTGAATGTCTCCCACATACTTGGTCTGATGTAGAAAGATCCCATTTGGTTTCTGATCCACCTGTAACCCTAGAAAGAATTTCATCTCCCCCATAGCACTCATTTCAAACTCTTTCTTAATAACTGCTTCAAACTCTTTGCATAATTCTTCGTTCTTTGAACCAAAGATTATGTCATCGACATAGATTTGTACTAGCAGTAGGTCTCCATCTTTTTCTTTGATGAACAGTGTGCAGTCAATAACTCCCCTACGAAAGCCGTGTTTCACAAGATGAGTTGAGAGTTTCTCATACCAGGCCCTAGGAGCTTGATGAAGCCCGTATAAGGCCTTGTCGAGTTTGTAAACTCTGTCCTGATGATAAGGATCTTCAAATCCCTCAGGTTGACTGACATACATAGTCTCTCGAATTTCCCCATGAAGGAATGCACTCTTCACATCTAATTGATAGACTTTATTCTTCATATACGATGCATAGGCAAGGAAGATATGGATGGCTTCCATCCTTGCCACTGGTGCAAACACTTCATTGTAGTCAATCCCCTCGACTTGGCGAAATCCCTGAAAAACCAGTCGAGCCTTGTTCCTAATAATGACCCCTTGGTCATCCTTCTTGCATTTCAAGAAGAAGAGGAGATACTCCAGATTCGGTTTACGTCGTTGTAGTAGCTCGTAACATGTCTTTCTGTGGTGCTTGACTATAAGAAATCGATTCACTGTATAACACGCATTAGCTAGTGCCTCATTCCAGAATTGAATAGGCAGTTTCGAGTCTACCAGCATTGTCCGTGTTGTCTCTATCAAGCTTCTGTTCTTTCTCTCAGTAACACCATTCATTTGAGGCGTGTATGCAGAAGTGAATTGATGCACAATTCCCTTTTCCTTTCAATAAGCCTCCATCCATTGATTCTTGAACTCGGTTCCATTGTCTGATCGCACCTGTCTTACCTTCAGCTTGTATAGGGATTCCAGTGTAGTTACCAATTCCTTGAAGGATTCAAATGTTTCTGATTTGGATTTCAGAAACATTACCCAAGAGAACCTTGAGTAGTCATTAGTAACTACATAGCAATACAAGTCGCCTGTGATGCTTCTAGTACTGACTGGACCAAACAGATCCATGTGAAGAAGCTCAAGAGGAAGTTCTATAGAATGAACCTGCTTTTCCTTATGAGATTTCTTCGTCTGTTTGCCCTTTTTGCATGCAACACAAAAATCAGGAAGTTGGAAATTCTTGACATTAACTCCTCAAACAAGATCCTTTTGGATCAAGTGATTCATCTTCCGTTGATTGATGTGACCTATTCTCCTATGCTAGGAGATGGAGTCCTTCTTAGTGGCTTTTGATAGAAAGCACTGAACTTCATGATCCATGTAGAAGCTGTTGAGAGATCCAAAACATAAAGGTCTTTATATCTTGAAGCTGTTATCAGCACTTGGTCCTCCGGAATCACGTAATCTTTCCTTAGGACGTAACACTTCTTGTTTTCGAATATAACTTTAAAACCTTTATCACAGATTTGGGAGACAGAAAGTAAGTTGTTTTGAAGTTGCTGGACGTAGTTCACCCTATCAAACTTAACTTTCTGATTTCCAACTTCTCCCTGAGCTGTGATATAGCTCCCTTGTTTCCCGCAAACAAAACATGCCCTCTTTTTATTTGCTTTACATTTGATAAAAGATCCCTATTTCTTGTCATGTGCCTGGATGCTCCGCTGTCTACAATCCACGTGTTGGTTTCAGCACTGTAGTGAACACCCTACACATACCAAGTAAAACCATTAGTTTAGGTTAGGAACCCAAGCCTTTACTGGCTTGGGTTTCCCAGAGGCATCACACATCATGAATTCCACCCATTAACCCTTAGAGAGTAAGGGTAGCTCAGGTTCCTTCTTGTCATCATTACCTGACACAGAGGATGACTTTTCTTTCCATAATCCAGATTTGTGCAATGCCTGTTTGTGATAAACATTCGACTGGCTGACGGATTGAACATTAGGTTCGCTAGTTCTTCTAGGTGGAGTTAAAGAACTCCTCTTATAAGACCTAGGTTTTGAATTCTGAAATTCAATCTTCTTCCTAGGTGTCTGATAGTAATGACAAAAGGAAGCAATGTGTCCACATTCTCCACAGTTGTAGCACGACCTGCTATCAACTTTATGATTAAACTTTCTTTGTGGAGATGTGTGTGACACCCTAGTAACATCACTTAGTTTTGGTTTTAACTCTGTGTCTTTTGATGTTTTCTTCTGTTGAACAAAATTAATTGTTTTAACATTTGTAACATCTTTTTCCTTTTGGTTAACTGGTTTTTGACATGAAGCTTGTGAAAGATTAGCATTAGCCATTCTTTTAGATTCAGATTTGACTTTGTTTGACCCAGACTTTATATAACCTTTTCAAATTCTTTTTCCAGATTAACGCAAGGCATTTTACTCTTTGCCTTTGAAGTGGCCTACTTCTGTTTTGTTCCAGATTCAATTGATGAACATGAGGTATCTGGATCACTAACAAGAGGAGTAGATACCACATGATCCTTGATGGGGTTGTTATTTATTGGTCTACTCTTCGTGTTCATCAAGGTCTCAGGTGGTGGTGGAACCACTTTATAACCCAACCCCCCCCCCCCCCCGTGTTTCTTTCTCTTACTAAGTGCTGGACAATATGTGATGAACTTGTCAGCTGTGCAGTTTTTGCTTTAATGAGTTTACTTCTACTTCTAAAATTGCCTTTTGTTTCTTAGTGTCTTCTAGGGTGTTAAGATAGTACCTAATATCATTAGCTTGGTTAAATGCAACTACTTCAGTTTCCCTAAGCTGTTTAGTCAAAAGGTCTATCTTTTCTTTGTAACTATGCTCATTTTGTTTTAAAACTCTATTAGCCTCAGTGCATAGTTGCAATTCTTTCACTAAGTTATTATTATGATCTAATAACCTAGAAAATTTCTCATCTATGCTATCTCTAAATGTATCACAATCAGAACAAGCATGTTTTTTAAACAATTTGTCAGTTGTACTTACCTAAGGAGATTCAGTAGAGTTAGCCATCATCGCAGCATCAGATGTCTCTGGTTCTGGTGATTCTTTATTTGTTGTTGTCTCTTCAATATTTGACATTGCTATCTCAACTGCAATATTTCCCTCACTCGCGGAATCATCATCCAAATCTTCTACACTTGCAATATTTGATTCCCCTGGACAGACAAACCGAAAGCTCCAGTCCTGTCCTTCATCATTATGAGCAGTCAAGGCTTTTGGATCCTTGCTTGATGAAGTGGAGCTGCTGGCTTGTTTGTCTTGACGAGTGAAGGATGAGAATGGGTTCCCGTTCCCAGTCTTCTTTGGCTTCACACATTCTCTCTTGAAGTGCCCCTTTTCTCCATAGTTAAAACAGGTCACTTTACTTTTGTCAAAGCCAAATGTGGAATCATTAGTAGCAACCAAGTTTTGTCCGGTCTTTTTCACAAACTTCTTCGCCCTCCGGACAGCACTAGCTAAGGCCCACATAATATCTATTCTTTCCAGCTCCAATTCATCCACCTGCTCGTAGTCCTCATCTGCCAGATGGCAGTTTCCAATCTTCCCAGCAACCAGTCCATCATAAGACTGAACCACTATTGCCAAAAGATCCATGTGCTCTCGAGCTACTTCCACAAACACATTACCGAGATTCTCAGTCTTTAGTCTAGTAGCATTTGCTTCAGTTCCAATGTACTGGGTATAAGAGGATCCTGAAGTTTCTAAACCTGAAGGAGAAGCTTGTGAAGGACCCGATGAGCTAGACACAAATGTAGTCTGAAGAGGTGCTCCAGATGTCTTGGCTTGTGGCGTGGCATTATACAAAGCTGGATTCTGAGTGTACGACGACTTCTGAGCTTTGTACTTCATCCTAAGTGCTTCTTCTCGCAGCTTTAGAATGAAGTCATTGATATCCAACTTTGCTAGCATCTCATTCTGTCTCAGATTTGACACAAATGAAGCCCACTTTTCCGGCAAACCATCTGCAAAATTTGACACCTTTTCTTCCATGGTAGTAGTAACACCATGTGTATGCATTTCACTCATCAGATGGTAGAATCTATCAATCATTGTAAGTTGGTTTTTTCAGATCGATAAACATCCGAGCATGTTCTTGACGGAAGGATAAACAACATCAAACCAAAAGTCAAACAATAATACGAACTATAATTGAATGGTTTCATTGATAAAAACTTAACGATTACAAGCTCGTTACAACATAAGAATCAAGACTCTTGGCAAGGGGAAGATCGAGCATGATCTCCCCTCTCATCCGGTAGCCCTAGGCTCCGGGCAAACTTCTTCTCAATCCTTAGCTTTAATTGCCTTCAGCGAAGCATTCCCGTCGTATCTCTTTTCCAGCTCATCTCACAATTTCTTGGCCTGCTTATTCTCCGAGTACTGATAGAAAATATCTTTAGGAATAGACTGTGTAATCAATGCATAAACTCTCTTCTCTGCATTATACTTAACTTTCAGAGCATCAGTCATCCCTCCTAGAGTAAGTTTCACTCCATCTGCTCCCACCGGCATACTATACCCAATCTCGATAGCTTCCCACAAATTGGATCTACTCCATTGAGGTAGATCTCAAAACGTTGTTTCCAGTGGGGAAACTCATCTAACGTTAAGAGTTTTGGTGGTTTATTATGATTCCCCACCTCACTCTCAAGCAACAGTAGGTTCTGGATCCTTGAGTCCTTGCCAGCAGAAACGCTGACATCTGATCTTCCATCTCGATTAACTTTTAAGAATGCTAACCAAACTGTCAAACTGGTGCGACTGGGTAAAGCGAATGGGCTATCCATGCATATGAACTATGCGATTGTTCAATCATGCGGCTGAACAGAGCGATTGGTTCAGTCAAGCGAATGAAGCTGAGGCGTATGAACACTGCGAACGAATGGTTCAGTCGTACTAATGGAGATGCGACTCAGTCCAATCGTGCGTCTGGTGTATGCGAATGAGTGCAGTCGTGCGAATGGCCCACTCGTGCGACTGAAGTTGCTGTTTTTGCGAGAATTTCTAGGTTAAACGTGTGTTAGCTGTAAAAATTGAAATTTCGTAAACCCTAATCGCCGAAGGCCGTAGAAACCGAAACTTGATGAGCAGGGAATGTCCAAGACAACTTTTGACACAAAAGATTGGGTTTTTAGTGTAAAAACACAAACCTTTTATCAATCTTGATTGAATCACACGTAATCAAGAGCCAACGCTCTGATACCACTTGTCAGGACATGGTATTTGAACAAAATACCTAATGATTGACGTGTAAACCAAACCAAATAGTGCGGAATCCTATTTGATTGGCGATCCAATCAGTGAGAACGCACGTAGAATCAATAAAGTATTGAATCAAATGTTTAGAATCGATTAAGAATCGATCTACAGCGTTCAATGAACTTGGAGTATCAACTTGGAGGTTTCTGGACGGCTAGGGTATGTCTGGATCGAAAATAGAATCAATTCTCTCGTTTTTTCATGAATTGGGTTGTATTTATAGGTTAGTATTGTTCATTCGTGCTACTGAACCATTAGTATGATTCAGTCGTGCGACTGAACCATATGGTTGATTCATCTGCACGACTGAGTGTTCAGTCGTGCGACTGAGTCATTTGTACGAAGTTATTCATGCGTATGGACTATTTAGGCGCATGGACATTTAGTCGCATGGCCATTCCGACGCATGATCACTTTTGGGATGCATGGTCCAGTCGGACGCATGAGAACTTCACTTCACCATGTTTGAGTGTATTTAACATTATAACATTATGCATGACACTTCAAACAGTCACAAACCTAATTAACCAATTCAACAACAACTCATTAATGAAATATTAAATGTTAAAAATACCAGACAATCAATATCATTTCATTAATCATTCAAACCATTACATCAGAATTAGACAAACAAGATCTATTGCATTCATAACATGATCTAGGTACATATATGTACCAACAAGGGAGATGGTGGCTGGTTAGGTGGGTAAAAGGGCTGATTATGGGCCATTAATCACTTAGGATCTTAGCCCAATTTAGCCCATAGCCAATTTCCTTCCTTTATTAAATACCACTAATTAAGCCCATTACCTCGATGGCTCGTTTTGACTTATCAGGGTGTTAAAGATCGTCATATAATATAGGATCAATGGTAAGGGAGGTGAAGTAGTGTTGGATCAAGAAGAAGGCTAATGCAACCAAAACTAAGTCACATAGATATTTTTGGTGCTGCATGCAAAGGCTTCGAAGCTTAGCATGGAACTTCTGAAGGTTGTAGAGTTCTTCGAAGACAAAGTGAAAGATCAACTTCCGAAGACAAAACTCACATCCGAAGTCAAGTGTATACTTCCAAAGTTCAACTCTTAGAAGAATAAGCTGAAGACCACTTCCGAAGTATGATGAAAAGAAGAAGTCTCCAAGCCTTGGAAGAAGCAGCCTCTTCCGAGTATAAGTGGCTTCGGAAGTACTTACTCTTCCGAAGTCATTTAAACTTCGGAAGACACTGCTATGAACCAGTGGACACAAGTATGGTCTCTGACACTCCGCTGCAGACTTCTGATATTATATGGCTTCTTCCTAAAGAGCCATGCAGTTGACCATACTTTATTCCACTATTCACCTTTTCATGATAGTACAAGTTACCAACTTTAGTGTGTGACAAAAGGTAAGTCAGGGACATGTCCTACCTACCAAATCTCAGATAAGACTTTATTTGAGATACCTTAAACATTAGTCTTGTAGTATAGACTTTAGCTATATGATCCAGCTGGTATCAAAGTATATCCGGCTGTAGTATATTATATATAGGTTCTCTTTGTAACTCATTCCATACCACTTGTTTTAAGAGTCTTGTATTATTGAGTTGAGAAGCAATATATAAAAGTACCTTGAAAATTACTTCCTGTGTTCTTTTACTACTTTCTATATTGTGATCAACTCGTACTGATTCTATTTTTACCCGAGTGTCGTTCTAGGTGAGTTTGAGGGAAAAACAAAGTGTTAAGTGACTAACATCGATCCTTTAATTGGTATTAGAGCATCTCAGGCTCTTGATTGCATGATCTAACCATCCAAATCAACATGTTCTTCACTCCTCCCTACAACCCACTCACTCTAATGGCCCTTAACAACTCCGAGGTAGAGATGCGAACCATGACAAAGGCTCCCATCATTACTCATAAAAATTTCAGGTCTTGGAGCAGGAGAATAGAAGGCTTCATCAAATATCAAGACAGAAAGATGTGGAACTCCATTTTTAATGGCTTGTATAAGCCAAAGGTGCATCACCAGGTGGAAATGCTGCCATGATAGAAAAGGCTATAGAGGATTACTCTGATAAAGACAAAAAGAAGATGGACATCGTCAGCAATGCCATGACCATTCTCATGACTACACTAGCGAACTCCATTATGGTGGGATTCAAGCATTGCACGACTACCAAAGAATTGTTTGATGCACTTGCTCAGATGTACTCAAGCTCCAATGACTCAAAGAAGGACTCGCTGAAGCAGCAGTTTGAGAACTTCACTCATATTGTTGGAGAGACTCTCAGCCAACAGTACTTCAGGTACATGGATCTTATCTCTTCTCTTCAGTCTGTGAAGATCACTCCAGAACTTAGAGATCTTACTAGAAAGTTTATGCGTGCTCTTCCAAATGAGTGGACATTCTACTATGTCTCAATCAAGAGGATAGAGAACTTGAACACTCTCACCATGACTAAACTCTATCGCATCCTTGATGGATATCGCCTAGAGATGGAGAGTAAGAAGGGCCACCAAACAAGCAGACCCATGAGTCTTCCTGCTAGCAACGCATTAATGGTTGCTGAAGGCTCATTACCCCTACAACCTCAGCATTACCTAACTTTCCAACAAACCTCCTACTCTTCTGGACCTTACATCACTTTTCCTGAAACTCCAAGGTCTCAACAGGCTTAACACAACTCCTTTCAGGAAAGTTGTGCCTTTGTCTCAGGAAGTGGACACTCTGGTGATTTTCAATACTAATTTGATAATCTTGAGTGTTTCAGTCCGGATGATGTAGAGTACGTGGAAATTTTCCAACAGATGGCTCTTTTAACTTACAGACCGAAGAAGTTCTTTAAGAGAACTGAAAGGCATTTCCCTCAAGACCCAACTACCAACAAGTTCAGGTTTGACAAGACCAAGGCAAAGTGTTACAACTGTAACCAACTGGGTCACTTTGCAAGGGAATGCAAGGCTCCCAAGACCAATCTGGGAACCCCACAGGCCTCCACATATCCCTCAACCTAAAGCCCACTGAGAAGTGAACTGAAACAGCTACAATGGCTCAAGAAGTTGACTGGAGCTTCATGGTACATGATGTGACTCCTGCTCAAGCTCTTATGGCCGGAACAGATGATGCCCAGGTATATGAACATCTCTGCACTCCAACCTGTATAGCTAAAGTTAAACTCTATCAGGATTACAATATGGAAATCAGATCTGATATTGAGTCTTTAAATATCTTAAAATCTAATTTTAAAAGTGCTGAATCTGACTATCAAAAGAAAATTGAGGAGTTAGAGAAAACTGTGTCTCTTTTACAACATGAATACACCAACTACAAGACTCAAATCAAAGATCTGATATCTAAATTGTCTGAGGCTCAAGCCCAGCTTGTCCCTACTGAGGCTCAGGCCAGGAAGCATGCTATCTCTGAGCAAAACTCTAAGCTATTCTTGCATCATCGTCCCACTCCAAACTCTATTATCAGAACAAAGAAGGGTTGAGAACCAATGAAATTGCTCCACCACACTCCTATGAGTCTATTAGACAGCCTAGATATGGTACTGAGGAGCAAGAAGTTCCAACTGCTGACCCTTCCTCACCAGAGTTGAAGGATGAAGCAACATAGTGGTCACCATAGGGAAGGAACAGGTAGATGTACCCATCTCCTCCTGTGAAAAACAAATCCTAACCACTAAGGCCAGAAGAAGCAGAGCTAAAGCTGCTAGGAGAACTGCCAAGAAGGTGGCTGAGTCCAAGCTGAAGATTGACCCAAAGTAGAAGGGTGTCTTTATCTCAGCTGGATTCCAAGTGTTAGGTACTTCTGATTCAGGAAAGGAGTGTAATACCAGCACTTCTGTCCTGCCAAAGGATCAAAAGTTGAAGGGAAAAGTTCCTGATGAAGAAAAAAAGCCCAAGAAACAGCAACCCTCACATTCCCAAAGAACTAACATTGCATGCATAATGTGTGGTCTGCAAAACCACATGGCAAAAGATTGTTACTACAATCCTGCAAGCACACATTATGCAAATAATGTTAGAAAAGAAGGAGTCAAGGAAGGTTTCACATTTTGACCTTTTCAAACGGTTTAAGTGACAAAAAAGGGAGATCTAGTTTCTGAAGCCACGTTGCTTTCGGAAGAAACTCTTTCTTCCGAAGGGAAAATGGCTTCGGAAGCAAAAGCTACTAAGGTTAGGAAGAACAAGAAAGCTCCCTTGAAACCTCCACAGAAGAAGACTGCTTCGGAAGAAAAGGTGGTGAAGACTTCTTCCGAAAATAAAGAAGCTTCGGAAGATAGTCATGCTGCAAAAGCTTCAACAAGCTCATCCTCCAAGATCAACCAAAGGATGGACTGGAAGATCAAGGAAGATGTTGCAGCCCAAACCTCTTCTTCAAAGACCTCTACTGAACCCCCATGCATAACATTTGGTTCAATTATGTCGTTATCTTTGGAAGAACCCAAGACCAGTAATGCTTGGGCTTCCAAACAAAACTAACAATCTCATCTTATGTGTAGGGACATCCATATGACAAGAACAACAATGTCTAGATTGTAGACAGTGGATGCTCCAGGCACATGACAAGGAACAGACCTCTCTTTCAATAGTTTTAGAACTATGATAGAGGTCCTGTCCAATATAGAGGTGAGGCTGGAGGATATATTTCTGGCAGAGGGAGTATATCCAATGGTATATTAAAGGTTGACAAAGTTCACTTTGTCAAGCAGCTTGAACACAATCTGTTAAGTGTTTCTCAATTTTTGTGATCAAAAGCACCAAATTCTTTTCACAGAACATGAGTGCATTATCCTCAAACTTGGGATGACAATTCCTCTAGAATTGGTGCTTCTTAGATCTCCCAGAAAAGGGGATGTGTACAAGCTTGATATGAACAATGCTTCCCCAATGGGTGAAGTATCATTCTTTCTTTCCAAAGCTGATGGTGATGAGTCAAAACTGTGGCATAAACGTATGTGTCATATAAATTTTAAGACAATGAAAAAATTGGCTAAAACTAACTTGGTACATGGTTTGCCTAAAAAGGAGTTTTTTTGCAAAGATAACTGTGTTGCATGCCTGAAAGGGAAACAACACATGACATCTCATAAATCCAAATATGTTAACTCTATCACTACTCCATTACACTTATTGCACATGGATCTTTTTGGTCCCATAAGTATAATGAGCATTGGAAGGAAATCATATTGTCTTATGATAGTTGATGACTTTACAAGATTCACATGGGTATTCTTTTTAAGAACTAAATATAAAACTGTTGAAACACTAAAATCTTTTATTCTTAAAATAGAAAATCAAATAGATCACAAGGTTCAAATCATTAGAAGTGATCAAGGGACTGAGTTTAAGAACTTCATTCTTGACTCATTCTGTAACTCAAAAAGGATTGCCAGATAATATAGTGCTCCCAGAACTCATCAACAAAACGGTGTTGCTGAGAGGAGGAAGAGGACACTTATTGAGGCTGCTCGAACTATGTTAGCTGATTCAAAACTACCTCTAATATGCTGGGCAAAGGCAGTCAGCACTGCATGCTATGTGCAGGACAGAGTTCTTGTAGTTAAGCCCCATGGAAAAACCCCTTATGAGCTATGGAACAAGAGGCCACCGTTCATTGACTTTCTAAGGTCCTTTGGCAGCAGGTGTACTATACTTAACACAAAAGAAATTTAGCAAAGTTTGCTGAAAAGACGGATGATGCTATCTTTGTTGGGTACTCTTCAAGCACCAAAGCTTATAGAGTATACAACATTAAGAATCAACAATTTGAAGAATCACCCAACATAGTTTTTAACGAGCATTCTTGTGTTAGGGGGAATGGCCCTGATCATATTTTTACTTTAGAATTGTTTCCAAAATATTCTAAACCTTCTTGTGAGAATGTTTCGGTTGGAACAGGAGCTTAAAATGATGCTGATGCTACTGCTGATGATCAACTGTTTGAGCTAACCAGACCTAGTCCAGATTCTCCAAGAGCTACAGTAAACAAAGGTTCCACCATTCACAGATTTGATATCTTGACTATATCAAGGAATTGTGAAGCTTCTACAAGTGAATCACTTACCGAGCCTCAAAACTCATCAGGTGATACACCACAACACCAGGTAGAAGGAACTAGTGTTTTGAAGGGACAAGAAACTGTTAACACCACTTCACAGCCAACCATTGATGATGTTTCTCACTCATCCAATCAGTCCTCATTGAATGATTTTGAAACAGTAGTTGTATAGAGTGTTCCAGTTCCTGAGCAGAATATGTCCAACCTGGATCTATCTCTGCAACTGGAAGTGATTCCTCGCCTTAGGATTCATAACACTCATCCGGCTGAGAACATCATAGGGGATGCCACTGAGGGTGTGAGAACAAGAGGATAGACTCATCATGGGAATGTCTGCTTATACTCATGCTTTCTATCCCAGATGGAACCCAAGAAGGTAGAAGATGCCTTAAAAGATAGTAGATGGCTTGAATCGATGCAAGAAGGGCTGCTCAATTCAAGAGACAGAAGGTATGGAACCTATGTCCGCTACCATCTGGTCAAGTACCAATAGGCACTAAATGGGTTTTCAGAAACAAGAGAGATGATAGAGGCTTGATCATCAAGAACAAAGCAAGACTTGTAGTTCAAGCATACACACAAGAGGAAGGAATTGATTATACAAATGTCTTTGCACCAGTTGCAAGACTTTAGGCAGTTATGATCTTCCTTGCTTATGTTGCATCCAAGGACTTCACTATCTATCAACTTGATGTCAAGTGTGCATTTCTATATGGGGATATAGATAGGGAAGTCTATGTATGCCAACCTCTAGGATTTGAAGACCCACAGCACCCCGACTATGTGTGCAAATTGGATAAAGACTCTAGGCTGTGGTATGAGACATTGTCTTAGTTTCTTCTGAAGAACGGCTACACTAGAGGTATCATTGACAAGACTCGCTTCATCAGAAAGTATGGAAAGGACATCTTGCTTGTTCAAGTCTATGTTGATGACATCATATTTGGTTCTTCGAATGACCAAATGTGTAAGGATTTTGAGAGCATTATGAAGAAAAAGTTTGAAATGAGTTCCATGGGAAAAATGGACTTTTTCCTTGGAATTCAGGTGAAGCAAATGAAGGAAGGGTTCTTCATTAATCAATCTAAGTATGTCTCTGACATCTTAGAAAGATTTGAAATGAAGGATTGCAAGCCTACCAAGACACCCATACCCAAAACCATAATCTTTGTCCTAAACTTGAGGGGGAGGATACTGATCAACATCAGTATCGGGCAATTATTGGTTCTCTGATGTATCTTACGGCCAGTAGACCTGATATCATGTTTGCTACTTGCATTTGTGCAAGATATCAGGACGCTCCAAACGTGTCTCACTTAGCTGTTGTTAAGAGAATCCTCAGATACCTCAAAGGAGCAACTAAACTAGGTCTCTGGTATCCCAAAAACAAGGATTTAATCTCTATGGATACTCTGACAGTGACTATGGTGGCTGCAATATTGACAAGAAATCAACATCAGGAGGATGTCAATTTCTTGGTGGAAGGATCATCTCATGGCAATGCAAGAAACAATCATGTGTATCTACATCAACTGCTAAAGCTGAATACATTGTTGTTGCTAGCTGCTATGCTCAACTGCTATGGATTCAGAATCAGATGTTAGACTATGGATTCAACTTTATGAGTACTCCTATCCATATTGACAACAATAGTGCTATCTCCATTACTAAAAATCTAGTGAAGCACTCCAAGACAAAGCATATTGACATCAGGTACCATTTCATTAGAAATATTCATGAGAAAAATCTTATTAAACTAATCAAACTTGACTCAAATGAACAATATGCTGATTTGTTCACCAAAGCTTTTGATGAGCAAAGATTTAAGTATCTCATAACAGTTATTGGGATGATAATCATTGATTAAATCACCTGTTTTGAAAACCTTTTAATATGTAATGTCTTCCGTCAATACAATTGAAGCCCTGTTACAAAAGATCTTTCTGAAAATGAAGTGTAAATTTCTTCCGAAGAGAAATTAACCCTCGTAAGTTATTTTTATATCTTTCGAAGCATAATTTCTCAAAGGATAATTTTTCTTCTTGGAAGAACTTTTGGTCTCGGAAGAAGCGATTGATTACACATCAAATCCACTTCCGAGGTTTACAAACTCTCCATTCGGAAAGAAACTCTAACCTTCGGAAGCAATGTTTTAGCTTCGGAAGTAAGTGTGCCTTGGAAGAAAAATTACCTTCGGAAAGTTTTACATTTGGAAGAAAGATTCTACCGTGTAACGTAAATCTCTTGGGCCCCACACTGTAAAAAGCAAACGTTTTGTTAATGATGTCGGATTATTTAACTGATTTTAACCTTACCGCCACAGTCATTTTATCCACTAAACCATCACAACACCTTATCCTCACCCCCATTACCGCCTTCCACCCTCTTTTAAATAATATCGACTATTCAATTTCATCTTCTTACTTGTAATTTTACTGCCCTAGAAATTTCTCTCCTCTATAACTTTACCCAAGCTCAAAATCATCCACATTCACCATTCTCCAAATGAAACTTAACCCTCAGCACAACCAAGTCGCACTTCTTGATTCTTCAAAAGATGCCGACTTCTCTAAATCATCTCCTTTCTCACCCAATCACCTTACTACACTACTCTTACCGTTAACCCCACTATTTACTCCAACCACATGGCCGAATTTTGTGGAAATGGTCAAGATGAAACCCTAAATGGGATTCGAGTATTGACGTGCAGCATTTGTGGACAGGAGTTGATCATTACCGAACAACTCATCACAGAGCATCTAGAGCTTCATGATGAAGGAGCTCCTACTGAATTCCCTAAGGTAGATTTGGACAGCACCTACATCCTAATGGGATATGGTGGAGACATAAGCAGGACAATGGTATACAAGTTCAACTTCTCCTACAACTGGAAGTTCCTCCTGCATGTTGTTCTCCACTGCTTTTCCAACAAGTCCGGCGGATGGGATCAAATCCCATATGAACTAGGATGCTTAGTTCATGGACTGGTGAGAGGCCTGCACTTTAATTACTAACGATTTGTGTTCACCAATCTAATTGGGAATCTACAAAGAGAGGCATTCTATATGTATCCTAGATTCATTCAACGCATCATCAACTAGTTGGACCAGAGCATGCTTGTCTGTGCAGCTGCTCTAACTGTCCCCCACATGCGGCCTACCATCTTCAAGACCTTGAAGAAGGTATCCACCAACTTCACTGGAAGGTACACCACTCTACTTCTAGGTATGATTAAGCGCATAGCTCCTCGTGACATCCCTGTTCACCTCACATGTGATGAACCCACACAGCAACCACCACCATAATGCCAACACTGCCTTCTCCACCCATCACCATCACATATCAAAGACGCCCCAAACGAACCCTTGTTCAATCTACTCTAATTGAACAAGCCCCTCCTGTTCAATCCAAAAAGACTAGAGTGGAAACATGGGCTCCCACTCAGTCTGAGGTCTCTCCATCCTTCTTTTTTGACCTCAATATGTGTTTTGAGTCTCCTCAGTCTCAAACCCAGGAGCCGGACACCCGAACCAGCACCTTTAGAATGAGTATCTACACTCTTCTAAACAGCCAACTAGGGACATCCCCACCAAAGGCTCAATGCCTGTAGACATTGATTAAGGTCCCGGGTCAGTAGGCTTAACCTCCCTATCTTTTATTGACCTTCTCTTCAAAACTGATAAGAGATAACATCTCTCCATGGCAATGAAGTTGATCTACAACACTCTCTTCAAGATCAACAGGGCTCGAAGAAATCCCTAGTCTCTAGCCCCCATCAGCAACCTATAACTCAGGTAAGTCCCACTGATATGGAGGGGACTCATGCAGATTCAGCTGCCACTACAGAAGGTGCCTCAATGGACCTTGTAGTCAGTGGTAACATATCTCAGACTGAATCTGCGGCAACTGAGCCTTTGATGACTCTAAAAGAGACATCATTAAGCACGGGAAACCAAGGTGCCAAGAAACCACATCTAGTGGTGAGGCTGAACATACCAGGTATGTTACCTCATCTCCCCGTGATTCTTCAAAAGAAGATGAGGGAACATGCAACTCCACCTTCACGACCTTCTATCTAAAGTCTCAAACCTTGAATCTTTGGTTAGGACTTTAGAAGCAAGGTCCACCACTCAGCAACTTGAGATTGACAATCTCAAGGCCAAACTAGCTGAGAAATAGATAGAGAGGTCTGTTAGGCATGTACCTGTTCAAGTCTCATTGACTTCTTCCTCTAGCTCATCTAGCTCTCAAGATGATGCTACCAAAAAGGGGGAGAATGTTTAGAGACAAACACTTGAGGACCCACAATAGAGCCACATTTCAACTTCAAGTTTATCTACTCCTATTATTACTGTGTCTGAGTCATATCAAGTCATTCTTCAAATTGACTCAAAGATGCTCAACGATCTTTACAGACTCTTCACCAAGTTTATGTTGAGAAACTCTTCTGATTAGCCAAGCGCAGATGCTACAATGCTCTACTTTGGAGCTGAAGAGCTTTAGAGGCTGACTGCACCTTCTACCACTGTGGAAGAAGTTGGTCAACCTAAGGTTCACATGGAACCTAAGATTTATTTCGAAGGGGAAATGGGGACTGATGGCCCAGTAACTGAAATAGTTGGGACAAAATCTGCATCTCCTCCAACTTCCGAAGCTGAACTTAAAACCTTGGAAGAACAAGCTAAATCTTCCAAAGCTGAAATGGAAGCTGCGGAAGGACTATTTAAAATGTCTGAGGAACTGATCATCACAGATGCAATCCTTGAAATGGCATCTGAGGAGAACATCGAGGACTTTCTGAATCTACCTCCATCCCAGACACCATCTCCGCATCTCTCACACTCATAATCCACTCTCCAAGAACCACCACAGTCAGGATCTTCAAATGATAAAGGGAAAAGAAAGATGACTACGGAAGAGCTTCAGGAAGAGGAAAAGATTGAGAAACTTAAAAAGAAAAGAAGACTTCCAACTGAGAAGTTGCTAGCTGCCAGCACAAAAGCAGCTGCAGCCAATCAGGAGGCTGTGAACAATAAGAAAAGGGAAGAGATCATTGACCAGCTTATCCAAATGGAGCTACAATGAAGAGACACTCCTGCTACCACTAGAGGAGTTAGTGAATCTAGAGAAGACAACCTGGCTGCAACATGAAGAAGAAGCCAGGTTGGCCTTGGAGAAAGAAGAAGGGAAAAAACAGAAGGAGGTTGAACTGCAACTAAGGAGAAACAGGATAAATTTCCTACTCTCCAGAGGCTTTAATCTTCAAGAACTTTCTCCACACAATGATGAGACGATCCTATGGCTCTACAACAAAGAGCATGATCAAATGGAGAATGAAAGAAAGAAGGCTGCAAGAGAAAAGACAAGGGAGAAGAAGAAGAAGAAAAAAACTAGGGACACTGCAACCAGGAAGCTCGGTGAAAAGGCCTTGATGAAAGACAATCTTTGGGCCATGGATTTTCTGGAAGGCAGGTGGGTCCCATGTCTGAGAAGACACTCCAATGGAATGTCAGTGAAATCAAGGCTGACATCCGGCTGGGAAAGAAGAAAGAGATGTACAGAAGAGTAAAGGGGATGACCTCTACTGCAACCACTCAACCACAACCTGATTCCTCACCCTTACCCTTCACCATTAAAACCGAGCCTTTCACCCATGAATCCACACTATACCCACATCCACTCTTTCACCTCAACCACCAAACTTCCCATCCTTCAACCCAAAACTCCCCCCAGAACCACTGAACCTTAACCCACCCAACAACCATCCAAACCATCCCCTCAGCCTTCTCAACATCTCTCTCTTGAGGAGTTCAAGGTAATCAAGACCAAGCTCATCAACTGCATAACTTTGAGCGAAGACTCATGTGATGAAGATTCTGTCAACATTACCTATGTTGATGGATCCTCTTTTTCCCTCACAAGAGATCAATTTCTTGATTTACCTAGAGGAACACTGGACCAAGTAGCCAGACTTCTAGGCCTCAACTCAGATTCATTAAATGATGAAGAGGAGAAACTTAGAAGGAAACTGGTGACTCTGCTAGACACCAAGAAAGAGGACTAGATTCCCAGTCAGTCTCTTGTGCCTAGAAAGAAAATAGTCAAGTGGAGGTTCGATGAAACTTCTTACAACTTTGTTGTGGAAAGGGAAAATGGCAAAGTCAATAGACTTAATGAAACCTCTCTGCTACACTCTAGCAGGTTTGATATTGCTGAGTTAGTAGAGAAGCCATTCTCCAACCCCTCTAACTCTGAAGCTGCTGCACTCATCAAAAATCATCTCAGCAGCCTTCACCTAGCTGAGCTAACTACAAAGGACAAGATTGAAGAAGAGTTGAGATTGAGAAGACAGGAAGACAAGGAAAGACCTCCTACCAAAGGCACTGCCTTTATATGGATGGTGGAGGGTCCAGAATTAGAACCTATAGTTAGATGGGAATATGATTACAGTTCCCATCAACTAACTCGTTTTAGAAGGCAACAACAAAGGGTATATGTTATCCAAGGTGACAGACTAGACTTCCTGTCTACCAAGGATCTATACAAACTTCTCAGTACCACATCAGGGAAGAACAAGCAGACAGACAAACATTTACTCTCCTTGGTGCTGAAAGTTTTGAGAAGTAGAAACAAGTGAAGTTTTGGTAGCATCAGCCTAGGGGCAGTTTGTTGGATCAAAAAGAAGGCTAATGCAACCAAAACTAAGTCACTTAGATAAATTTGGTGCTGCATGCAAAGGCTTCCGAAGCATAGCATGGAACTTCTGAAGGTTGTAGAGTTCTTTCGAAGACAAAGTGAAAGATCAACTTCCGAAGACAGAACTCTACTTCCAAAGTCAAGTGTATACTTCGAAGTTCAAGACTTAGAAGAATAAGCTGAAGACCACTTCCGAAGTATGATGAAAAGAAGTCTCCAAGCCTTGGAAGAAGCAGCCTCTTCCGAAGAATAACTGGCTTTGAAGTACTTACTCTTTCGAAGTCATTTAAACTTCGCAAGACACTGCTATGAACCAGTGGACACAAGTATGGTCTCTGACACTCCGCTGCAGACTTCTGATACTGTATGGCTTCTTCCTAAAGAGCCATGCAGTTGACCATACTTTATTCCATTGTTCACCTTTCCATGATAGTACAAGTTACCAACTTTAGTTGGTGACAAAAGGTAAGTCAGGGACATGTCCTGACTACCAAATCTCAGATAAGACATTAGCCGAGACACCTTAAACTTTAGTCTTGTAGTATAGACTTTAGCTATAGGATCCCAGCTGGTATCAAAGTATATCTGGTTGTAGGTAGTATTATATATAGGTTCTCTTTGTAACTCATTCCATACCACTGCGTGTAAGAATCTTGTATTATTGAGTTGAGAAGCAATATATAAAAGTACCTTGAAAATTACTTCATGTGTTCTTTTACTACTTTCTATATTGTGGTCAACTCTTACCGATTCTATCTTTACTCGAGTGTCGTTCTAGGTGAGTTTGAGAGAAAACCAAAGTGTTAAGTGACTAAGATCAATCATGCAAGTAGTTGTGGATAGAGTTAAGAAATGACAAACCTTTGAGAAATGTGGATCTTTCTAAGAGTGTAATAGAGCAACTTGGTTGTGTTGCTGTGTAATTGCATGGAGAAATTTGGTTCAATTCTGCGGTTAAGGTTGGCCATTTTGAGAAAGCTTAAGGATGAAGAAAGATGAATGAAAGAAATTTTAGAGAGAAATTTGGGGTTTAGGTTTGGAGGAAAGAGGAAGATGATAAAAAAAGGGGGAACCGCTGGGTTTATATGTGAAAAGGATTTAAGGCAAAGTTAATGAAAAAGGATAAACATTGAAATCCGGATGTCGGTCCCACCTCTAAAAAAGTAGTTTGCTTTTGCTCAAAAAGTAGTTTCTTGGAAGTCAAAAAGCTTCCAAAGGTAAATTATCTTCGGAAGTTTTAATGAAAAGCTTCCGAAACTAAAATGACTTCAGAAGATTTTCCTAAGAGTTGTGAAAAATTTTCTTTGGAAGAGAATTAAAACTTTGATGCTTTCTTCAGAGGAGCAAAGCTTACGATAGTTAATTTGCTTCGAAAGAAAATGGTCCTTGAAAACATATAAGTATCTGAGACAAGTGTTAAGCTTCGGAAGATATTTCAGAAATTTCTTCTGAAGGTAAATTACTTAGACAGTTATATGTTTTAAAGGCGTGAGTTTCTTCCCAAGGATCAAAATTTTCAGAAATCTAAGGAAAGTCTTCAAAGGTTTTCATCCAAAGAAAACAAGAGCTTATGAAAATAATGAACTAGACAACTTAGGACACACAGATTTTAAGAAATAATAAGAATTAGTTTTAAGAAACCCTACTCAAAGTTTATCATCCCAACAACTAATATAAGATATTTAAATCTCTGTTCATCAAAAGCCTTTGTAAACAGATTAGCATATTGTTCATTTGTGTGGACTTCGACTAGTTTAATTAATCTTTTTTCAAAATGACATCTAATTAAATGATACCTGATGTTGATGTGTTTGGTCCTTGAGTGTTGCACAGGATTCTCTATGATAGAGTTAGTACTGTTGTTGTCTATGTGAATGGGAGTCTACTTGAAGTTTAATCCATAGTCAAGCATCTGATTCTAAATCCATAGCACTTGAGCACAGCAGCTTGCAGCAGCAATGTATTCAGCTTAGGCAGTTGATGTAGAGACACATCACCAAGAAACTGGCATCCCCCAGATGTGGACTTGGCAGTCATGTTGCAACCACCATAATCGCTATCTGTATAAGCATACATATTGAAGTCAGAATTCTTAGGATACCAAAGACCAAATGTTGAAGCACCTTTGAGGTATCTTAGAATCCTTTTGATAGTGATAAGGTGAGACATCTTAGGGTTGGCTTGATATCTTGCACAAATACATGTAGCAAACATGATATCAGGGCTACTAGATGTAAGATATATAAGAGAGCCAATCATAACCATGTAAAGGTGTTCATCCACACACTCCTCTCATGATAAGGTCCAAGGGAGTGTTTCTGGCTATGGGTGTCTTAGCAATCTTACAATCAGTCTAGCAATCTTACAATCAGTCAAGTTGAATCTCTTAAGTATGTCTTGAACATACTTTGACTGACTAATGAAAATGTCATCTTCAACTTGCTTCAATTGAGTTTCCCCATGGCACTCATTTCAAATCTTTCCTTCATCAGCTTCTCAAAGTCTTTGCAAAGCTTTGGATTAGTTGAACCATAGATGATTCCATCTACATATACTTGAACTAGCATTAAGTCACTTCCCTATCCTTTGATAAAGAGAGTTCCATCTATTGTACCCCTTCTGTATCCATGCTTGTAGAGATACTGAGATAGAGTCTCATACCACTTCCTGGTGCTTGATGTAGCCCATACAGAGCTTTTTCAATCTTACAGAGATAATCAAGATGATCAATATCTGCAAAACTTGGTGGCTGTTTGACATACACCTCTTCATCAATCAGCCCATAGAGAAAAGCACACTTGACATCAAGTTGATATACCTTAAAATTCTTGGATGCAACAAATGCCAAGAAGATCCTAATAGCTTCCAATCATGCTACAGGAGCATAGACATCAGGATAGTCAATTCCTTCTTCTTATGTGTATCCTTGAACAACTAGTCTAGCTTTGTTTTTGATGACAATGCCTCTATCATCCTTCTTTTTCCTAAACACCCATTTGGTTCCAGTAGTAGTCTTCCTATGAGGAAAAGGACAAAGGTTCCAAACATTCTATCTTTTGAATTGAAGCAGCTCTTGTTGCATAGCTTCAATCTAACTTCCATCATTCAAAGCCTCATCAATTTTCTTTGGCTCTATTTGGGATAATAAATCAAAATGAAGACAAACATTTGCTTCATGGGTTTGTCCTCTTGTTCTTACCCCTGTGTCAACATCTCCAATGATGTTTGTAGTGGGATTAGACTTATGGATCCTTAGATGAGGGATCATAGCAAGTTGATGTGAGAGATCTAAATTAGAGAAATTTAGATATGGCATTGATGTATCTTCCACCACATCAGTACATATATCAAGAGAGACTTGATCCAATAAGTGTGTGACATCATTGATGTTGTCATCTATGGAGTAGTTATCAGTATCAAGAAATTCATGATCACTATCACCACCTCCATCATTTTCTTCTGCATTTGAAGTGTCTTTATCTGGTTATGGAGCCTCTAGGCTAGAATTTGAAGGCATCCCAGATGAATCAGTTGAATTTGTCATTGTGGTGCTGATAGGAACATCATTTGTAGAGGTCATTATACCTGCAATCGATACATGTGTGTTTATGTCTAATCTTTTATATTTTTTTATATGTGAAGGTATAATGTTAAGATATCACCACAGATATACTTTTATACTCATGTAAGGAAAATATTCCTAAAATACAAAAATATTAGTTGCGTTCATTTTATGTTTTTCATGGTGTTATTAATATTTTATAAATTTTAAATCTTTAAAGTTTATATCCTTGTGGGAGATAAACTTTATTGGAGTAATTAAAATTTTTTAGAAAATTCTCTTAAAAACATTAAAAAATGACCAAAAAATACAAAAAATATTTTATTTGTTTTTGTACAGTTGACTTACTTTATAAAATATCAAACACAGAAAAATAAGATAAAAAGTTTTGTTGGTGTGCAAAAGTAATTTAAAGTCACCAGTGTATTTCAGTTTAATGTAGGTTTTCCTATGCATAAAATGCCATTGGCAAGTCAAAATGAAAATTTGTATTACATTAGTGAACAAATCATTCCAAAGAAGTTGACAAATCAAAAAGTCAAAGTAAATAGAACAAGACCAGTGAAACATCACATCACACTTTTCATATCCAAAATATTAAATTTTGACAAGTTTAAAATTTTAAAAATGGTAATAGTGTTGTTTAATGCTGGTCAAGTTAACTGCAGGACCGATTAGAATGAGCCAATGCAACAGTGTCACAATGAGGAGAGATTTAAAACACTTCATAGATCAAATAGGAAACCATGTTTATGATGATAGTAAGAACACAAGTAATATGAGACATAACAAGAACAAGATAATATTGGATTTCAAGAATGATGTATATTGTTCTCAAGTTCTTTTACAAGTGTTACAAAGCATACATAAAAAGACAAGTACTTGACATACTTTATATTTGATCCTACAGCGGGCTTTACTTTGAAAGCCAGATGGAAACAATAATCTAGACAACAAAATTAATGCATAGTCAAAGGGTATATTTCCTTTGGACAAATGGACTATGAAGGTGACTTCTCAGTCAGAAACTTCAGAAAATGAAATATCTCTTCTCAGTGGAAGTATCTCCTCCATGTGGTCATCCATAGTTTATCTAACAAGCATAAAGGATGAGACCAGATTACTGAAGACCTTTCCTATATAGTGTAACATCCGGCCCATTTTAGAAAATATAAACCCAAACACGTTGAGCCAATTATATAAATTAACACATTATCTAACTATTCATTCATTTTGGTGAATTTTAACTAATTTTATGAATTTTATTATTCAAATTTTTATTTATTATACCATTTAATAAATTTATAAATTTATGAAATTTTATTTATCATTTATGAGTTTTAATTATTATATAGAAATAAATAATTATATTTCAAAGTTTCTACACAAATTATAGATTTTATAAAGTTTAATGTTAATTTTGATGTATAATTAAAATAAAAAGTCAATTTTTACATTTTTTAAGTCTATAAAGTTTTAATAAAACAATAATTTTATTAGAAAATTGGGTTTTATAAGTCCTGCGTTAAATTGGTAATTTTAGAAACTTAATTTAAAATTTCTTACATAAGATAGTAACTGCTTAAACTACAGGGACTAAAATTGTAAATCTCATTTAAAACCTAACCTTACCACTGTCAACCTTCTCCCCCTGTTTTCCGACCACTGCTCCGATAGCTTCCGGCGACCCCCAACCAACCGAATATCACCGATTCAATTCAATTAAAACATTCATCATCGATCCCGTATTAGTTTCGAACCATAAACCCCCATCAATTCGAATCAAAACTATTTGTTTTACTCTCCCCACTCGAACCGAAATTGCATAACAAATTAAATTGTTACAACTTGAATTTGACCAAATGTATGAATTATTCAACCTGAAACGCATTCTTTAACATTTCGAATTCAATGATACATATAATTACAATTTAAACAGGGTGATCATCACCAATAATCGAATTGAAACTCTCGCATCCAACCATAACTCGTTCGACATGAAATGGCCTGAATTGCCCCCATATAACAGAAAGATATTGTTCTAATTGATTTCTAAAATCTCTTTGAATCATCAATCTCATAAACAAAACACACACAAGCATTTGATCATCATTTACATCTCGCTTACCGTCACTCTGTTCTTCATCTCATCTCACCAAATCGACATCAATCCAGGTAATTCTACGTGCACACACTCTCGGTTTTAGTCTTGGAATCAAAGCCCTAACATTAATTAGATTTCAATAAACCCCTACATGGCAATTCGTTTGATTTGGATTCTAGGGATTCATTTGGATTTTGGAGATTTAAGCAATTAACAATTTTAAACATTTTAAAGAGTTTTTAATCAGATCTAGGCTTTAGCCCAACCTGTTAATGCTCTACTCTTACACACCAGAGGTCTAGGGTTCGTACCCGGCCTCTAACATTTATTTCTTTTAAGTCAACTTTATGTAATTTAAATTTCAGAAGCTACATTAATATTTTATTAAATCAATATAAAATTTTATTTTGTTAACTAAAATATTTTAGAAATTATTAAATTAATTTTTAAATATTTTTAAAACATATAATTTTTAAATTCAATTATCTTTTAAAGAATAAGAAAAATTATAAAAACATTATTAATTTATTTATATGATTTAAATGTTATAAAAACTATTGTAGATCAAAATTAATTTTTTTCAAATCATTTTAAATCTATATTTTACAAATACTTTAATATAATTTCACTAATTAATCATTATAATTGTCTTAGTTATCTAACTTATTTCATTTTAAGTACTTTATTTTCAAACTAATTATTAAAAACCCAAATCTCAATTGAAACCCTAATTGATACATAGTTCGTCAATCATTATTAATCTAAATAAAAGACACCAAACCTTAGGTTGAGACGTGATGATATTTTGGTTTTAAGCCTAACATTCTATCATTTCCAAAATGCTTATAATTATCAATGTGACTATTCATAGCTTTTTTATATGTTTTATATTTTGGAGAAGTCATGTGATTTAATATTCAATCATTGATATTCATTGTTATTCTTTTTCATTTTATATTCAATTGAAGACATGCTATGTTATTACATGCAATTATGTGTGCATATTTAGATAAGCTAGATGAGAACACAATCATTAATTCATGCAACCACGATAACAATGATAGATCTATTGGTTTGACAAATCCACCCCATTTGTTTTGTCGCGTGGTGATTGGAATCAGAATCATTCATTCTATAAGGCTTCTTTTGCGGACCGAGTCAATTCAGTCCTTAGGTTTGATTGTGTTGGTTTGTCTTTTATGTTACACTATTGTATTATAAGTCTTGACATTTCCATGTGAATTGAATTGTTTTCAATCATTTTAATCAATCTATATTTGTATTCAAACTTGTATTTACTCACCGGCTAATTTGTTAGTAAAGTCATTACTTTCTCATATGATTTGAGGAATGTTGATTGGTGGATTCTTCATGCTCATTAAGGACTTGGACCTAGATTAATAAAAGACTTTATTATGTTATTTAAATCTTTATTTTACTGTAACGAATTATTAGATTAGTATTATTCAGTGAAAATTACATTCAATATTATTTAAACGTATTTACTACCATGCGCTATGAGCAATCTATTGACATTCGTCCACCTAGATGATTAACACCATCGGTCAAGTGTGACATATAGTCCACGGGATGGTTCAAGGGGGAAAGTTTAGGTATTCAAAATTTGTATATACAAATTTACTTTCAAACTTGGACTCATTAAAATATTACATGTTCCCTAGATGTGTCCACCATATTCTTAACTGTGAACTGGGTTCATCCTCACCCTGATGAGCTCATAACCCCCAAAGCCTTAAGCCTTCGTTCAAAGTCTCAAAACTATTGTAAACAACCTTAGGGGATTGTTACTATCCCCAACCTCTTGAGCTAAACTAACCTATTCCCAACATAGAGTTCTATGATGATAAAGACATGGGTTTTAGTTACTACCATGAGTCTCTCTTCTCCTCCCATGCTTAATGAGAGATGAGTACTCTTGCCTCTCCTTTGTCTAGCCCACATCATCCACCTACCACTAAGGTGAATCTTCCTGAACTTGTTTTGGAGATTCATATGGAAGACGCTCTCACTTCAGCAAGTGATTACATTATTAAGACCTCAACCATGGCAACCCAGGCTATTGACACTTCAACTAAAGTTGTCATGGTGCAAGGAAAATACAGCAACCAAGAACAAAGTACTATTGAAAGGGGAAAAGACTTAGGTCCTATTCTCTCATGCCCTAATGATTCTTCTGATGAAGATGAGGTGAACATGAAACTAATGGTGCAAAACTGACTAAAACCTGTACCTATTTAGTCTCCAAGGTTAGTAACTTGGAATCTCAGGTAACTACCTTCCAAAGAAGGGTCTATGATCAGCAACTTGAGATTTCTAATCTCAAGCTAAAACTTGTTAGAAGACCTTTTTGATGAGGACTCAACCAGTAACACAAGAACATGTGAATGTAATAAACTACACCCCCAGCTCACCTATGCTGTAAGGCCCTGTTCCCGGAAAGCTCACAGTCGGTCATTCACAGCAATTAAGACATTAAACATTATACTTATACAATCTTAAGCAGCGGAATTAATTTATCTAAAAAACCATTCATTGCATTTAAACCACTATGGTTGAGCAATACAGCACTATTTAACTGATTACAAAAGAATTGTTTATTGTATTACAAAACAACAGCAACATAAAGTACAAATGGATGTCAGTCTTTCCCTGCCGAGTAGCTTCACCCTCGTGCCATCCTCAGCAATAATTACCTGCCAACTGAAAATGTATAAAAGTCAGCGTTGCTGAGTGAGCTCTAGTTTTATAAGTAATAAAATACTTTCTGTAGGTATACATATGAAAATACTCTGTTCATGAAAACTTCATCTCTTTATACGTGAGCATGCATTAATTATACAATCAGGTAATACTTTATCTCTTTACTGTATGCCTTCTTTACAATGCATTCTTTTATATTTATCTTTCACTGTCTATGGGGACCAATGAGCAATACCCCAACTATGTGCACGATGGAAAACGGGTGATGGGCCATCTATATCCCTCTAAAGGGTCAACTGTATCCCTCGAAAGGGTTCTGTGTACTGTGTACAAGGCCGACCCAATCACCCAGGGTACGCTACAAGGGTCATGCCAATCTCAATTGATTGGCCCTGTGTGCACAATAGGGTAGCTAACCCGCAGCACAGTTGAGCTAACGACAACACTGTTGTGTCCCTCCTATGAGCTTGCAAGACTTGTTAACATTTTCATTAATGTTTCTCTTCTATTCTTTATGGCTCTTTCGCTTTATCATTACTATGTACTTTACGTTACGATAATAACATGCCCCGTAAAGTCACATACTATAAGTAATAGTAGTAATAATAATAATAATAAGTAATAAGGAACATCATATCTAATCATAACATGCATGGAACATCATCATTACTAAGCCCTATTCAACTCTGGTCAAAACCCTAAAGCACAGACTCCTAGAAAACTCTGTAAAATTTTCTAACTGTTAGGCGCATGGGAACTATTTAGGCGCATGAGCTCTGTTTGGGTGTTTTACCACTATGCAAGCGCATCTGCCAACACTTAATCATTTTATCACTCAGGCGCATGAACTATTCAGGTGCATGGGTACTATTTGTGCCTATGAACACTTAGACGCATAAGTATTTCAGACGCATGGACACTTAGGCGCATGAGCCACTTGGGCGCATGAGCACTATTGGGGTGCATGGCCTTACACTTAGTCATCCGGTTAACATTTCTAGGCGCATGGGCCACTGTTCAGGCGCATGGGCTGCACTTGAACATTTCTAAGGTAATCTTAGGCGCATGGGCTACTGTTTAGGCGCATGGACTACACTTAAATATTTCTAAGGCATTTTCAGTCGTATGAACCTTCTGTGTAACTTGTTCTTAGCATGTTTTCATACCCATTCATCAAAACCATTTCTTCTAAGCTTAACATGACTATTCTAAGCATGAACAAACTATAAACATTCAAGGATTTAATATTTAACAACACAATATATACAGGTAACATACGTAAACTTTGCAAAAATATTTTAATACATTTTCAGCCCCAAAGATAGTTTAAAATAAGTAAGAACCGGGGTCTAGAACTCACCTGGTGCAACTTGGGTGTTCTTCCTTTTTACCCGCTTACAATGAGTTCAAAACACCTAGAAACAACATCCAAAAACACACACACACGAGCACAAACACAACCCATAAGCACATAAACACATAACCGGGATAAAACTCGTCATAAACATGCAAAAACCACGAATTCTTACCTTGAGTTCGTTCACTTTTTCTTCTTTCTTTAGCCGAGAGTTTCTCTGCTCTCTCTCTCTCTAAAACTGGGTGAAGATGATGATGTGAAGTGAGGGTGGGCGGCCATGCCCACCTTTACACCAACTTTTCAAAGATTTTTGTCCTTTTTACACTTTTAGTCCCTCCACTTGGACTGAATTTCCTTTCTTTCTTTTATTCTTTATTTCTTGTCTTCTAAAAATATCTGGGTGTTACATATGCAAGAGGGTGATGCTACCAAAAAGGGAGAGAAAGTCCAAAGACAATCACAGAACCTGGAAGTTCTTCACAAAGTATGGACATTGAGGATTCACCACCCTCACTTGTAATTGTCCATACTCAACAACCTCCTCAAGTCCATATTTATATGGATTCACTCATACAGATTCTGTTTGAGGAGGGTATTCCAAGAGCTACGCCTACCCCTATCTCATCACTCTGAGAATCCAATTATGGGATGGCGGTATAACACTAATTAAAGGCTCTAGTAATCTCTAAATCTCAGGGGGAACAGGAAATCTTCAATTTCTCCAACCTACGATTCTGTGAGAGCATCTTTCTAATTGACCTTCCACTTTCCAACCCAAGTCAAAATAGGCAAGTTGAAAGGTTAACAAATAGAGTTTAAGAAAGGGTGCTAGAAGAGTTTAAGCTAAGATCCAAATTGTATAGACAAAGGCTAGCAGGTAAGACTATTGTTAACTGGATGTTGAAGTGGACCCTATGATTAACTTCAAAAGGGAAGCCTTGACCAAAGGCCTAGTAGTTAAGCCTATGAACCTTAAGAGAGGAACCTCTTGAGCGCCCATTACCCTTAGTGAGGCACCAACTAGTGAAGGTTCTTCATAACCTCTCACTGGCTAGAGTTTGACTGGTGAATCAAGAAATAAAGGCCAAAGCCCTCTCCATCTTGAGTCACCAAGGCCTGTGAGTGACAAAGGAAAAAGGAAACTAACTCATGAGGAGATTGAGGGGAAAGAGAGAGAGAGAGAGAGGAAGAGGAAACTAAGGAGAGATAATTTAAGTGGGTCCCCAGCCTTAATGGAAGCTGCTATCAGGGCTGCCATAGAGTTGTTCAAAGAGAGGAAAGAGGCGGAGAATGCAGAGTTGCTCCTCAATATCAAAGAAGAAAGAAGGTAGAAAAGACTCTATAAGCATGCTCCTACCATTTCCCTAATTCAAGAAAGTCCTGAGATAGAGACTATCGCAATTGAACAACCTCAGCTACATAAGGAAGTAGATAGACAAAACATGATTAACTACCTAAGTGCCACATGCCTCTATCAAACATTTGCACTTCTTCCCTTATGTTGAATTTGAGTATATTAAGAACCTATATCAACAACTTATTAAAGAACAAAAGGCTAACAAGAGAAAAATGAGCGATGACGCTTCAAAGTCAAGAACCACCATTTGAAAAATCCAAAAGAAATATGTTGATAGGCAGAGGATGTTAAGCTTCTTAAAGTTGTATGGATTCTCTAATAGGAGGCTTGGTCCAATGTCTCTATCCACTATGGATGTGCATATTATAGTAATCAAGAAGAAGATTAAAAAGGGAGAACTTGTTGACTTGCATTCTCCACCAAGTTAATCTCCTCCTGAAGTTGAGATCAAGGTTGAACCCACTAAGACTACACAACCTGGACCTAGAGCTGCATGTCAGGCAACTTCATCTTCTAATCCACAACAAGGTCCTGCTCCCTTTCCTTTTGAACCTGTGAGGGAAGAGGACCCAAATGAGAAAGGAACAACAGAACAACCTGTTTCCAAAGACCAGTCTTCTCAGTTAAAGTCTGCAAGGAGGAGGAAAAGGATGGGCATGAAAAGTGTCTTTAAGAATAAAAAGAAGTCAAAGGCATCTACCTCCACACCTCAAGGTAAGTCAAAGAATCCTAAGGAAGTGCAAAAAGAGGGTGCTCAACCAACTCCAACTCAACAGAGCCTTGGGCAGCCGGAAGACCCATCCTATCTTGGACATTTGCTGTAAATCCAGATAGATGGTATGTCATTAGAGATCAAGGAGGTCAAGATGTCTATTTCTAGCAAGACATGCTTGATCTTCCTCTGCATGATCTCTATGAGATGATCTTTATGACATGAGAAGATACTATGATAGTTTGAGGGATCCTAATCAGTTGATGAAAAAGGAATGGTCTTGCTCATGATAAGTACAATCAATATTTGAGTATCATTCTCTGTGTTGGTAGCATCAGCCTAGGAGGAGTTTTTAAGGTTATACTTGAAAGACTGATGCAAAACAATGCAACAAAAGAGCTTCCAGCTTGCATGCATGATGTACATGGTATAATTACTTGGAAGTTTTACACTCCTCAGAAAATATTCTAAGTGTAAAATCTTCCGAAGCCAAGACCAAATCTTCCAAGCCAAAGATGAAGTCTTTTGAACTTTCAAAGAATAAGTCTTCCAAAACCAATGAAGTGAAGACTGATTTCTTTCAAAGACAAAGAAGACATGCTTTCTCTGATCAACTTTTGCACAAAGCTGACACTTTCCGCTGCCACAATGAAGGCTCACCTTTTTTCTTTTTTGTAATAGATTAGGATGTGAGCTATAGCATCTCACAGTTAGAAGTCAAAAGGCAATCTGCCTTTTGACTGTATATCGATCTTGTTATCTAGATTAGTGTTTCCAGCTGGCTTTCAAAGTATAGCCGACTGTAGGACGTAGTATAAAGTATCTTAGGTTCTTGTATTTGATCTCATGTTTTGTAACACTTGTAATAGCACTTGAGAGCAATATATAGTATTCCTAAAAATCATACTTATATTGTCCTTGTTCTTTTGTTATGTCATATTACTTACTTGTGTTCTTAGTATGTTCTATATAAACCTCATTTCCTATTTGATCTGTTAGGTGTTCTAGCACTCTCCACATTATGAGACTGATTGTATTGACCACCCTTAACCTGTCCTACAATTATAAAAAGGTTGAAAGTGAAAAAGTAGAAAGCTACAGACAAGAGACCTTAATCTATAGTTGATAAAAGTATGGACCTTAATCTAGCACTCTCCACATTATGAGACTGATTGTATTGACCCTTAACATGTCCTGCAATTATAAAAAGGGTGAAAGTGAAAAAGTAGAAAACTACAGACAAGAGACCTTAATCTATAGTTGATAAAAGTATGGACCTGTTCACCAACTCATCTAAGTTGGCGAGTCTTTAGAGATGGTAGCAGAAAGTAGTTCTGCTTTTGTCAAAAGGTAATCAGAGATAGCATGTCTTCTTTGTCTTCAGAAAAAATCAGTCTTGGGCTTTGGTAAACTTTGTGTTTAAAGCTTCAGAAGACTTTTTTTGGCTTCAAAAGATATGGAATTTTGGCTTCAGAAGATTTGTCACTTAGCATAATTCACTGAGTTGTATCAAATATTCCAAAGTAACCTCCTTGTACTTCATGCATGCATGCTGAGAGCTCTTTGATTACATCAGCCTCTAACTGTAGTCCTTACATTAACCCAAAGTGTTTAAACCAATATGGGTAGTCAATTTATCAGTATTTATACATAAAGAAATACGGTTAACATGTGGATAACTATTGTTCAATGATATTTCTTTTTGCGGTGATAATATAAGTATAGCTCATAAGGAGCTTGATCATTAAAACAAAGGTCGAAGAAAGTAATTAAATCATCCATAAATTAGAACAATCAAATTAGTGATCCAATATGGATGATGTTAACTACTCCCAAGCCTCTTCTAAGTGTTAAATGAACTCGTAGAGCCTTCTAAGAACCTCTTTGATGGGGTACACCCCTGTGTTGGGGTGGAGAATGCCTGCATGCCTCTTGGGGCACACCTTAAGCCTCCCCAAATTGGAACAATACTTTTGTCTCTTCTAACTAACAAACAAGGCTCGTGCTTGGCTTCCGAAAATTTGGTTATCTTCAACTTTCTTCTTGTTTTAGCTTATTTGGTCCAACTTAGTCTTAGTCTTTTTCAATCCTGAAATAACAATTTAAAGACACTAGGTACTAAAATATCACTTTTGTTAAAATTTTTAGAAATATTTGATATGCAAATGATATGATTTATGTGTAAAATATTGAGCACATCACAATACTACATAACAAATTTGATTAGCTTACTTAGAGCATATACTTTTGCTTATTCCACATTTGAATTCATTAATCCTTATTTATTTATTTTTGGTTTTACTTTTGCATGCGTGAGGAACTTTTTGTGTAGATCAAGTAGGTATATGCTTAGCATAATAAAAGTGAACTTATGTTTACTTTGGATCTTTGCCTTTGTTGTGTATTGTATACCAATTTAACTTTTAAAACAATTTATTTTGTCAAATCAGATATGCATTTAATGCAGAAGTATTTAAAATGTTGGTCAGCTCAAAATCAAATCCCAAATAGGTATCTTATTACACACGATTAAACAAATAATCTAAACACATCAACAAGGGGTTAAAGTTTCTACCTTGAAGATAAAACCAAATATCAAACATGATGAATGTAACAATAGTCTAGTTAGATAGCAAGTTCACTAAATATCGAACAACACTTACAATGTTGGTGGCATCATGGGGTGGTACTAGTGCCTTTGACGGATGGTGGTGATTGACCGAGGTCGTGAACACAAGCAGGTGGGGTAGGTGATGACAAAACTTGGGGTAGTTAGGGTTACCCATAATATATATTTTTAATCATATAATTTACTATTTACTCCTTGATTAATTAAATTTTAATAACCTTGATCAATTAATAATTAGTTATCAAGAACCATTGTAGTTTACTAATTAACATTTAAGTAGTGATCGAAGGTGTTTACTCAATACTTATAATGTTCAATTGCTTTATTTTACATGAATATTGGTGTCGAACATGTGTACTTTGAGTGTGTTAATGTGTCCAGGTGCTAGACGACAAAAGTACATTATTTGGGAACTATACAAAAGTGTTGGAGCAAATGGAAGGACTGGATGTGCATTTACATAAAAGATGGAGTAAAATCAAGTCACTCAGGCACCACCGTATCAATTACCGTATCTACCATTTCAGTCACGATATCATATGTTGCTCAGCGTATCAGCCACCATATCCTAAACAAAATCTAGTGAACGAGCACCATACAACTTCATGACTAGTGTATGATCCGCCGGGACCGGCGTATGATACGCCGGTCAACTTAAAAACCTTTGAATTTTGTGGACTTCTTCCCTATTTGAACCCAATGATTAGGATTTCGAAATATACTTTTTCCACATGAATTTTAGAGGTTTTTAAGGCATTTTTAGCTCTTTTCACCATGTTTTCACCCGAATCAAGCATTAAAAACTTTCATTCGTAGTAACTTCGGGAGGAGAGTTCTTGTAAGTGAAGCACTAGGTTTAGTTTGAATTGATGTTTTTGGGTTATGTTCTCTTGACACAAGAATATAATTGTACGTTTCTTTGAAGTTAAAAGATTTGTTTATGTTTAAGTATTTGTTTGCTTTCATTCGCATTCGTTTCCTTGCACCGTGAGCAGTTTGTCATGTATGTGAATACTTTTCATAAATGATTTGGTAATTGTGTAAATGAGTGAGTCTTCAAAATTTTGTTCATAATTATTACTTTAATCAAATGATTTAGGAAGACCCATTATCAAGTTTTTTGCCTTTTTAATTATTTGTATTCAATTTACCTTTCCACTTGAATAAAAACCCAAAAATATTTGTTTTTTAGTATTTTCATTTTGTGTTTTAAGTTCTTAGGTTTAAAGCTTTAGACTTTCTAGCAATTTCCTATGGAGATGACTTTACTTACTCATACTAATTATAGGTAGTTAAATCTTTAATATTATTTTGTTTTTGATCCAAGCATGACAACACGAGCATAATGGCACTGTTGCCCGGAATAGGTGCGCAAAGTGTTAAGCTTTAGTTCAAATTAGTTTTATTTTTATTCCTTTATTATTACTTTTGGTTTGTCATTGTGTGTAGAGGCAGGTTATGCATACAAGACACTCCAGAAGGAAATCACCTATGGTATTCGATTCGAAAATGGGAAAAGCCACAAGGAAAACATAGAAAATCAAAAATAAAAAAACCGTGATTACCCCATATGAAAGGGTAATACTCATTTTAAAGAATAAACAAGTTCTACAAGAGCACATTGTATTCTTCAAGTATTGTCTAAAACACCTAAAAGCCATCCACCACAAACGATGGAAAATCTTAATCCCAGAAACAACCAAGCCTCTCTACATCAACAACTATTGCCAAATTTTCAAATTTTCTATCCATTTAATCGTGATCCTAATCAACCAAAAGTCCTAAATCACCCTAACCTTTCTCAACAGAAACATCATAATCCGGCCGATCGGATTGAACCGTCTATTGAGAATGAAGAATCCTACTTAGTTTAATTGAAAATCTTATGTTGTTATTTATATATTGCTTGTATTGTATTGATTTAATTGTCTTGTACTATTCAATGAAAATGATATTTAATAATATTTCAATTAATTTATTTCCATGTGCTATGAACAATCGTTTCACATTCATCCGCCTCGATGATTCCGACGTCGATCGGGGTGTGACAGATTGGTATCAGAGCCATGGTTATAGGGAATTAGGTTATTAGAAATGGAATGACCTAGACTATAACTAAGTACCCTTACACATGAATCCTCTCATGTATTTAATATTCTTAGATAGGATTTTATGTGCCTTATGTGTTAATACTTGATTATGTGTGTAATGCCTTATATGCTTATTCTTATACTTTGAATCTTATCAATGCACACACGAACCTTAAATCATATTCTAAGGCATTATATGCCTAAATCAAATGGTTTTCAAAATGAACATTGAATCTTTATTCATGGTTTTCAAGTCTCGTCAACGTCTATGTCCTATAACTTGAAACATGTAATGCTGGAAGAGCGTGATGCTTGTATCTCAAGGTGTTTAGTCTAGGCAAGGTATTCATATAAATCCAAATCAACCCATGGATTTGTTTACCTTACCTGGGAACCCTTGGGGTGAGTGTCCGCTTCTAGGTACGCATGTCTTCATTAAGGTTGTAGTTGACATAATACTTTGATAAGTCAACGTATTGCTTTGGTTTGTAAACCGAACGTTACACTCAAAACATCTTGTTATTCTAAATAATCTTATCATTGATCTTCTCTTCATGGAACTTAAAACTCATTACCTAATTCTCATAAAGACCCTTAATAATCTTTTGAATGTCTTCCCCCTAAAACCACACTTAATCTGAAAACTCATTTCAATGATACTCTTATTCTGTACTGAAACATTAATTTTAACAAACATGATTTGGATACAACTTTAAACTAATGTAACTTTGAAACCTCAATGACATAGTAAACAAGAATTGATCATCTAAGAACCATATCGAAGTTATTTGCTTTGAGGAGCTCTTATGAATTCATATATCCTTAATTAAAAGTGTCTTAAGAATATTTCTCGTGTTCATCAAGTCGACTCTCGTATTGATCTGATACTTGGTATTTCACTTGTGACAAAACTTCCTTAGTTGTCATGTACCATCTAAAATGCAAAAGCTTGTCAACCAAAAGGTCTAAACAAATTGATGATCTATTCACCTCGTCAAGAAACATATGAAACCTCAAATCATGGAATTAAACAAACTTAAGCGTTGAGAAATATTATAATTAAACTTATTGAAATTAACGCTCCCAAGAATTCCCTTGCATACATAAAATGAAATCTAAGTTTTCAAATATCCTTGAAATTAATTTACTCTTGATTAAATTTTGGGACAAATTTTTCTAAAGTAGGGGAGACTATAGAATCTGCCCATTTTGGGAAATAGAAACCCAAACCCGAATCTGTTTGGGTCAATTTTTTGAAAATCAAATACATTAGTTAGATATTTAATTTATTTTAATCCTTTAAAAATAATAATAATACTATTTATTCATCTTCCATTTATTAAATCAATTTATGATAATTTCATTATTTATAGAATAAAATTTTATAAATTCATGAAATTTATTTGTCATTTATGAGTTTTAATTATAAAACTAAAATAAAAGATTAAAATACAAGATCATTATTTTTACAAATATGTAAGGTCTATAAAATGTTATTACTATTTATATCACTTTTAATTTTCAATTAAAATAAATAATCAATTACAAGTTAGTATTATATTTATAAAGTCTATAAAGATTTAATAAAGAAGAAGTTGTTAAATTAAGATTAAAGTTTTAATAAATTTAAAGTTTAAATTGTAATTCTTCTTTTATTTATTTAAATTATTTAGTTTTATCTTTATTTCAAATTCCAATCATAACCCCCTTTTAAAAAGCTTATAACTCACCATTAACACTGTAAGGCTCCATTCCCGAGATGTTTACAACTAGTCAATCATGGCACTTAAAACATATAATTACATTAGCCTCAATAAAACGCTACAGCGAAATCATTAATAACAACATTTCATCCCTTAAATAAACGCTTGTGCAAAATAACACAACATTCATTACAAAATAACGTTGTTCGCATTATAATGCAAGAACATTGTACAAAAGCCTGCCATCCAAAATGAGTTGAGTAGCCGCCCCGTGCCATCCTCAGCAACCATTACCTGCCAACTGGAAACACATAAAAGTCAGCGTTGCTAATTGAGTTCTATTTTTATAAAAACATTACATTGCCTTTCATTCATTAAAACATTTTCATTACTGTCACAGGTGGTCACACATCATACATACATCAAGGTAACAATTATTATCTTCATCATCGTTCGTTTTGTACATTTCGCACATTCGTACTTATCGCACATTTCGTACATTTATTGTCTTTCCATTTCTATCTAGGTCCTATCATATGCTTAACCCCCCTCTAGAGCACAAAGCAATTCATCTAGGGTTAAGTGACAAGGACCCCATATCGCACGTATGGAGTGGTCACCAGGACAGACTCTCAATGAGTTAGCCAAAATCGCATGCTATAGACACACACAGTTGAGCTAACAACTCTCAATGAGTTGTGAACCTTCTTTCAATTTCTTGAAAGACTTTTCATTCGTTCGTTCATTATGTTCCACTTTCATTATCTTAAATCTTTCACTTCGTTAAGATAATACTTTACATTCATTAACAATATCTCACCAGGTAAAGTCACATCATCATACGTAACAAGGAACATAACACACAAACATATGATCAAACATCATCAATCACACATCATCATGCATAAGCATCAATCATACATCATCATGCCCATCATATCATCAATGACCTCAAAAGTCAACTTACATGGACCCCCGGGAACCTCCTAAGTCAAAACCTACATCCACACATTCCCTCGAAAATAAGAAAAATAAACTATGTTCTTTCGGGTGCATGAGCCTTATTTGGGTGTATGGGCACTATTCAGTCACATGGCCTTCCAGGCACATGAGAACACTTACACGTATGGACACTATGGGGCGAATGGGCACTTAGGCGTATGGATAGTCTCCAGATGCATAGGCACTATGGGGCGTATGGACTTCCAATCGCATAGGCTTCAGTCGTATAGCTTTCAAGCGCATGACCTGTAGTCGCATGACTTCCATGCGAATGACCCTTAGTCACATGGCATTCAGGCGCATGGACTTCAGTCGCACACTATTTACGTGCATGGCCTTCAGTCGCATGCTTTTCGGTCATATGGCCTCTAGTCGCATGCCATTTGGTCATATGGCCTCCAGTTGCATGCCATTCGGTCTCATGGCTTCTAGTCGCATGAGCCCTAGCTAAGTGCGGATGCAGTCTCTTCAAACCTGAACTGCATATTTCGGCATCTAGCCCTTTTCTAGCCTATTCTAGGCTTAAACCAACCATCCTAAGCCCTAGAAACACAACAACAACATCATTCAAGCATCACAAGCCCAAAAACGAGCCCCAACCAGTCGCACACCACACACAAACACGCAAAAAATGGGTTCAACACCCACACAACCAAAAACAGCTTAGGTATGTGTTCCAGCCTCAAAATCGGTCGAAATGTGTGAAAGAGGGGTCCTAGAACTCACCTTGACAAGCTCTTCGAGTAGAGCTTCCTACGAACCTGCTTGACTTCGACTTTTGCACCTTGATTCTTCAAAAACCCAAAGCTTTTTCCCTTTCTCCCTTTTTCTCCTTCCTGGCTGATTGAATGGGTGGAATGAGGGGAGAGTGGGCTGCCATCCCCTTTGCATCCACTCTTCAAAACATTTCCTCCTTTTGGCAAGATTGGTCCCTCAACTTGGGCTTTAATTCTTTTTCTTTCTTTTCCCCTCACTTTATTCTTATTTTCCATTAACTAAGAAGTTACTGGGTGTTAGAAGTCCACTCCCCTTATATAGGTTTCATCCTCGAAACCTGTTATTCCTCAAACAATTGTGGGTAATGTTGTCTCATCTCTTCTTCAGTCTCCCACGTAGACTCCGATCTCTTTCTGTGCTTCCACTGTACACGCACAAGAGGAACCACTTTATTCCTCAATCTCTTCTCTTTACGATCAATGATCACCACTAGTTGCTCCACATAATTGAGCCATTCATCCACCTCGATATCTTCTGGTGGAACAATCATATCCTCGTCTGCTAAACATTTTCTCAGATGAGATACATGGAATGTCTGATAAATTCCACTTAACACCTCTGGTAACTCCAGTCTATAGGCCACCTCTCCTACTAGAGAAATGATTAGGAAAGGCCCTATGTACCTTGGGCTCAGCTTGCCTCGCTTTCTGAACCGAATGATACCCTTCCAAGGTGAGACTTTTAGCATAACTCTATCACCCACCTGGAACTCAATCGGTATACGTCGTTTATCAGCATACGACTTGTAAGGCCCCATTTCCGGGACGCTTACAGCTGGTTAATCATTACACATAAAACATATATTTTCATTAAATTAAAGAAAAACATTGCAGCAAAATCATCGAAATAGACATCTCAATTCATTATAAAAGCTTTTGCAAAACAATACATCGTTATCAAATTACAAATTATTGTTGCGTTGCATCACAAAAGCATTATAAAAATGGATGCCATCCAAAAGAGCTGATTAGCCGCCCCGTGCCATCCTCAGCAACATTACCTGCCAGCTGGAAACACATAAAAGTTAGCGTTGCTGAGTGAGTTCTAGTTTTATAATAAAACATACTTTACTTTCATTTAAAAACCAACTTTTACTTTCTTTCAAATCATAACAGCCTTAGAACATGAGCACACATTGTACGTACACATAAATAATAGTTATTATATTCATCATCGTTCATTTCTTACCTATTATCTTTTCGTTTTCATCTAGGTCCTGTCATGTGCTTAACCCCCCTCTAGAGCACCAAGCAATTCATCTAGGGTTAAGCGAAAAGGACTCCATACATCTGGTCAATCACAAAGATTGAACCCCTGTGTGCATCCTCATGGGGTATTTAACCCGCACATAGTTGAGCTGACAATCCCTCATTGGTGTGAACCTCCATACATTTGCTTAATCACACGGATTAAGCCCCAGTGTGCATCCTCATGGGGTAGCTAACCCATACACGGTTGAGCTAACACTCCTCATTGAGTGTCAACCTCCATACATTTGCTTGCAAGCCTTTCTTACGTTCGTTCATTCATTAATGCATGCATTCTTTATTTCGTTCCTCTTTTCATTATCTTCCACTTTACGTTACATAATATTTTTCATTTCGTTCATTAACATAGAAAGTAAAGCCACGGAAAGACAATCATACAAAGTAAGGAACATAAACAGAATCATACAGCATCACCATACAAGGCACTACATACATACATAACATACATCATACATCATCATTCATGCCCATGATAACGTCTACGACCTCAAAAGTCAACTTACATGAACCCCCGGGAACCTCCCAAGTCAAATCCTACCTCTACACATCTCCCAAAAAGTTAGAAAGTTAAACTATGCTTTTTTGGGCACACGAGCCCTATTTGGGCGTATGGGCACCTTTCAGTCGCATGGCCTCCCAGGAAACTGAACACTTAGGCGAATGAACACCAGGCGAATGGACCCTATGCGAATAGTCACTATGGGTGAATGAACACTATGCGAATGAGCACCCAGGCATATGGACCTCAGTCGCATGACTCCTATGCGAATGAACCTCAGTCCCACGGCTCACATGCGTATGGACCTCTGTCGCACGACTCGTGTGCGTATGGACCTCAGTCGCATGCCATCCAAACGCATGGACTTTATTCACATGCCTTTTGGCCGTATGGCCTCCAATCGCATGCCATTCAGTCGTCTGGCTTCCAGTCGCATAGCCCTAGCTAGGTGCAGCATGTAGTTCATCCGGAACCTAATCTGCAATTTTCGGCCTCCAAACCCTCTCAAACCTGTTCTAAGCTCAAATCAATCATCCTAAAGCTTAGAAACACATACCACAACACCATTCAAGCACAACCAAGCCCAAAATCAAACCCCACTCTAATCACACACAAACACATACACACGGGTTCAACACACACGTTTCAAAAAAACGGGTTTTACTATGTGCTCCAGCCCCAAATCAGTTGAAAATATGCAAAAGAGGGGTCCAAGAACTCACACAAACAACCCCGTCAAGTAGAGCTTCAACCAACCCGCTACACCTCAACTTTCACGCTCGAATCCACGAAACCGAAGCTCGAAACCTCTTTTCTCCCTCTCTTCTCTCTATGGCTGAAATTTCTAGTGCGGGGGAGGAGAGTGGGCTGCCCTCCCTTCTTAATCCCCCACTCTTCCAAACCTTCTCTCGTTTTGGCAAGTTTGGTCCCTTGACTTTGGGCTTTATTTCTTTTCTTTCTCTTGTTCTTATTTCTTTGGCTTCAAGGGAAAGAATCGGGCGTTACATGACTTTTGCCTATCTTTAGCTACCTTCATGAAGGCCTTGATCCTTTCCAGCTTCTCTGTCATAGTCTCGACCACCTCGATGCTCCCTAACTATTTATGGCCAATATCACCCCAACACACAGGTGTTCTGCATCTCCTACCGTATAACATCTCATAAGGAGGCATACCAATATTGGCATGATAACTGTTGTTATATGAGAACTCAGCTAGTGGTAGATGGTCATCCCAACTTCCTCCAAAATCAATGACACATGCCCGAAGCATATCTTCTAACGTCTGAATGGTCCTTTCTGACTGACCATCTGTCTGGGGATGATAAGTTGTGCTAATGTGTAACCTCGTCCCCATAGCATCGTCGAATTTCTTCCAGAATTTAGATGTAAACCGGGTGTCACGATTAGACACAATACACATCGGCACACCATGACGAGTTACAATCTCTTTAATGAGCAAATCCGCCAATCTCTCGGATAAATATGTCTCACGAATCGGTAGGAAGTGGGCACTCTTCGTCAAACATCAACAATCACCCATATAGTATCATACCCTTTCATGGTACGCGGTAGCTTCGTAATAAAATCCATGGTGATGTGCTCCCACTTCCACTCTGGTACATCCAACGGTTGGATCTTCCCATACAGCTTTTGGTGCTCGGCCTTCACTTGTAAACAAGTAAGGCATTTACTCACATACTCCACCACATCATGCTTCATACCCGCCACCAATAGTCTTCTTCATGTCTTGATACATCTTTGTAGCACTGGGATGAATAGAGTATCGAGTCTTATGAGCTTCATCCATAATATTCACACGTAGATCCCCAAAACAAGGAACCCACATCCGTCCGACTCGGATCCTAACACCGAGTGTGTTTTCACCCAATTCCGCAACCAGGCCTCTCATGCTTTTGGAGTTAAGATGATCTTCTTTCAACGCCTCATCTTGAAACTCCTTAACTTGCTTCATCATATCAGAGGTCATGATCAACTAGTAAGCTTTCACCTGAATCGGCTCGGGTCTCTCCTTACGGGTAAAGGCATCTGCCACCACGTTGGCTTTGCCCGGATAGTAATGGATCTTGCAATCATAATCTTTTATGAGCTCTACCCATCTCCTGTGCCTCATGTTCAAATCCTTCTGCTTGAAGAAGTACTTCAAGCTCTTGTGGTCAGTGAATATTATGCACTTCGTCCCATACAGGTAGTGCCTCCAAATCTTTAACGTGAAGACCACGGCTGCTAGCTCTAAGTCATGAATAGGATAATTAACCTCATCAACTTTCAATTGTCGGGATGAATAGGCTATAACCCTTCCTCTTTGCATTAACACACACCCCAACCCCAAGTAGGAAGCATCAGAATAAACCACCAGATCTTCACTTCCATCGGGTAACGACAAAACAGGAGCTTGAGTTAATCTCGCCTTTAACTCCTCAAACGCCTTCTCTTGAGCTTGACCCCACACAAACTTTACATCCTTCCGGGTCAACTTAGAGAAGTCTTGAATGAATCTCCTATAATAGCCCACCAAACTCAAGAAGCTTAGAATCTTGGATGGCATCTTTGGAGACTTCCATTGCATCACCACCTCGACCTTTGCCAGATCCACCATAATCCCCTCCGGATTCACCACGTGACCCAAGAACTGGACCTCGCGCAACCAGAATGTGCACCTGGAGAATTTAGCATACAACTTCTCCCTTCTTAACATCTCCAATGCCTCTCGAATATGACTGGCATGCTCCTGTTCACTCTTGGAATAAATCATGATATCATCAATAAACACAATCACTGATTTATCCAACATCGGCTGACACACTCGATTCATCAAGTCCATAAAAGCAGCTGGCATGTTGGTCAAACCAAATCACATAACGAGAAACTCGTAGTGACCATAACGCGTGCGAAAAGCTGTTTTAGGAATATCCTGCTCTTTCACCTTTAACTGATGGTAGCCAGATTGAAGATCTATCCTTGAGAACCAACTGACACCTTAAAGCTGATCAAACGAATCATCAATTCTCAGTAACGGGTATCGGTTCTTTACCTTCAACTTATTCAGCTCATGGTAGTCGATACACATCCTCATGCTACCGTCTTTCTTCTTCACGAATAAGACCGGAGCACCACAAGGAGAGATACTCGGTCTAATGAACCCTTATCCACCAGCTCTTATAATTGCTTCATCAACTCTTTCAACTCAGTCGGAGCCAATCGATACGGTGTCTTGGCAACAGGTTGGGCACCTGGTATCAAATCAATCTGAAACTCGATCTCTCAGTCAGGTGGCACTCTTGGTAAAGTCTTTGTGAATACATTTGGAAAGTCACACACAACTGGTACATCAGATAGTTGTGGTGTTGGTGTATCCGCATCTTTTACATAGGCCAAGTAAGCACTACATCCACGCCTCACGCACTTTCCTGCCACAGCCATCGAAATCACCTTCGTAATCATAGTGACCCGATCACCATAAATCGTCACCAAACTCCCGTCAGGCGCTATCAAACGAATCATCTTCTTACGACACATAATATTCACCTTGTAGTCTGCTAACCAATTCATCCAAAGAACTATATCGAAACCACCTAAGGTCATCACAAATGGTTTAACAGGAATTTATGACCTTCTAATTCCATGTCGCAGCCTTCTATCATCTCAGAAATCCTGGTAGACTTACATATGGCAGTTTCTACATCAAAGGGCGCATCTACACTCCTACCACTAACAGGAAGTTTAGCACAGAAAGTAGCAGAAATAAAACTTTTACTAGCACCAGAATCGAATAACATAGAGGCTAAAGTTTGGTTTACTAGAAACATACCTGACACAACATCAGGGTCTGTCCTAGCCTCCTCTCGCGTCATCGTGAACGCTCTGGCACTCGCCCTCTGCCCTTCTCCTCCAGCCTTCTTCACTCCTGAACCTTTAGCCCTTGGCTTTTTACAGTCCCTGCTCATGTGGCCAGTCCCCCTATAATTATAACATCTTACAACCCACAATCTCTAGCCATAGGACCAGGCTTCCCACACTTAAAGCAGATGTTTGATCCCGATTTGCATTCTCCCCGATGCTCCTTCCCGCATTTACCTCATCTCTTCAACCCTGCACCAGGTGTGACCACACGGCGATCATCCACTCGTGCCTTCTTGTTACTCGTCGAGGCACCACCCCGACCAAACCTTTTCCCATTCCAGTTCCGGTCACCACCACCTTTCTTGCTGCCTTCAGCCACCACCACAATTCTTTCATCATACAACCTCCCTGCCAAATCAACCGCCAACCTAAACGTGCTCGGTCGGGCAGTGATCATGTGCCTACGGACATCCGCCGGCAAGCCCTGGATATACCGCTTAATCTTTCGTGACAGAGGCGTCACCTGATGTGGCACCAACCATGCCATCTCATTACACTTCGAGCTGTATTGCTGATGTGTCATCGTTCCCGCCTCCAGCTGCAGGAACTCCCACCTTATCCATCTCCCGGTGAGGACAGAACTCCTCAATTACCATCTTCTTCAACTCAGACCACCTCATTCTCCCAATTGTTCGACTACCCTCAGCTTGGACAATATTGTGCCACCAACACAGAGCCGATTCCACAAACAAGTGGGCAGCAAATTTCATCTTCCAGTCTTCCCGACACTCGCTGATATCAAGAACAACCTCCATCTCCCTCACCCACCAGCGAGCAGCAACAGCAGTTCCGTTACCATCAAAAGTAGGGGCTTGCATCTTTAAAATGCCCCATAGTTACAGCCTCGTGCCACCTCCGGCACAGGCTCTTCTTCCTCTTCTTCATCATCGGAGAGAAACATTTCAGGCTCCGGTCAATCCCGTCCTCCCGAGGACCTGTTCTCTCTTTTATTTCTCCTTCCCTTACGGCCATTATCATTTTGGTCACCACAGACGATAAGATTATCTGCATGACCTGATGAACTTATTCTACAACTGCCTCCTTACTGAGGCTCTCAGATTAGCACTCTCATCACCGCCCTCCGGATGAGGGGTCTCGGGTTCTTCATGAACCACCTTTATAACTCTAGGCCTCCCTCTTTTGGCCCGTGGTTTAGCATCATGTCCGCCACGACCTCCGCCCCGTGAAGCTTTAGATGATCTATCACGGCCATCCACACACACTCTGAAAGATTCAAACACCAACACGGTCATTCAAGGGAACAACTCAGTTTATGTCGAGTATAGTAAGTCCCTAGTTATAGTGGCCAGTTGTGATTAGCCACTTACTTTACTCTTCATACCCAAGCATTACCTATCCTGACTACATCAGTATTTAAATCTACAAACAAGACATAAACCACATAACATGCGCACGTAATACGGTTAACATTACAAAAACACGTAATCGCACGCAGCTACTCAGACTGGCATCACTTCCCTTTCCGTCCCATTTTTCAGTTAAGTTAAGGTTTGTTTTGAAAAGTTACCCGTTTCACTTAAACTTTGGCTCTGATACCAACTTGTAAGGCCCCATTCCCGGGAAGCTTACAGCTTGTCAAGCATTGCACTTAAATCGTATAATTACATTAGCCTCAATAAAACATTGCAGTGGAATCATTAATAACAACATTTCATTCCATTAAATAAACGCTTTTGCAAAATAATACAACATTCATTACAAAATATTTTTTGTTCGCATCATAATGCAAAAACATTGTACAAAAGAATCCCATCTAAAATGAGTTGAGTAGCCGCCCTGTGCCATCCTCAGCAATCATTACCTGCCAACTAGAAACACATAAAAGTTAGCGTTGCTGAGTGAGTTCTAGTTTTATAAAAATGTTACATTACCTTTCATTCATTAAAACATATTCATTACTATTGCACGTGATCACACATCGTACATACATCAAGGTAACGATTGTTATCTTCATCATCGTTAGTTTCGTACGTTTTGCACATTTCATACTTATCGCATATTTCATACATTTATTGTCTGTCCATTTCTATCTAGGTCTTGTCATATGTATAACCCCCCTCTAAAGCACGAAGCAATTCATCTAGGGTTAAGCGACAAGGACCCTATATCGCCCATATAGAGTGGTCACAAGGACAAACTCCCTCTGTGTGTTTGAACTCTTATGGGTTAGCCAAGATCACACGGTGTATAACACACAGTACTTAAGAAATCGCATGTATTGGAGCAGTCACCAAGACTGAACTCTTACTGTGTGTATGAACCCTTATGAGTTAGCCAAAATCACACGTTATAGACACACATAGTTGAGCTAACAACTCTCAATGAGTTGTGAACCTCTTTTCAATTGCTTGCAAGAATATTCATTCGCTCATTCATTATGTTCCACTTTCTTTATCTTAAATCTTTCATTTCGTTAAGATAATACTTTACATTTATTAACAATATCACACCACGAAAATTCATATCATCATATGTAATAAGGAACATAACACACAAACATATGATCAAACATAATCATCAAACATCATCAATCACACATCATCATGCATAAGCATCATTCATACATCATCATGCCTGTCATATCACCAATGACCTCAAAAGTCAACTTACATGGACCCCCGGGAACCTCCCAAGTCAAAGCCTATATCTACACATTCCCTCGAAATCAGAAAAAAAAAACTATGTTCTTTCGGGCGCATGAGCCCTATTTGGGCGTATGGGCACTATTCAGTCGCATGGCCTTCCTGGTGCATGATAACACTTAGGCGTATCGACACTATGGGGCGATTGAGCACTTAGGCCTATGGACAGTCTCAAGACGCATGGGCACTCTGGGGCATATGGACTCCCAGTCACATAGCCTTCAGTCGCATAACTTTCAAACGTATGACCTTCAGTCGCATGACTTCCATGCGAATGACCCTCAGTCGCATGGCATTCAGGCGCATGGACTTCCGTCGCACACTATTCCGGCGCATAGCCTTCAGTCACATGCCTTTCGGCCGTATGGCCACCAGTCGCATTCCATTCGGCCGTATGGCCTCCAGTCGCATGCCATTCGGTCTCATGGCTTCTAGTCGCATGAGCCCTAGATGGGTGCAAAATGTAATCTCTTCAAACCTGAACTACAGATTTCGACCTCCAGCCCTTTTCTAACCTGTTCTAGGCTTAAACCAACCATCCTAAGCCCTAGAAACACAACCACAACATCATTCAAGCATCATAAGCCCAAACACGAGCCCCACTCGGTCGCACACCACACACAAACAAACAAAAAAACGGGTTCAACACCCACACTACCAAAAACCATTTAGGTATGTGATCCAGCCCCAAAATCGGTCAAAACATATAAAAGAGAGGTCCTAGAACTCACCTTGACAGCATCTTCGAGTAGAGTTCCTACTAACCCTCTTGACTTCGACTTTTGCATCTTGATTCTTCAATAACCTAAAGCTTTTGCCCTTTCTCCTTTTTCTCCTTCCTTGCTGATTGAATGGGTGGAATGAGGGTAGAGTGGGCTGCCATCCCCTTTGCACCCACTCTTCCAAACTTTTCTACTTTTTGGCAAGATTGGTCCCTCAACTTGGGCTTTAATTCTTTTTCTTTCTTTTCCCCTCACTTTATTCTTCTTTTCATTAACTAAGAAGTAACCGGGTGTTACAAACATCATTCATAACCTACTCCAGACCTCAATTATAAAAGCAAGCCTTAGGCCTCACTTTTCATTTGCTTATTCTCTAAAAATCTCACTCTCATATCTTTCTTTCATCCATTGGTTATAATCAATTTGAAGAATTTTATTTTACAAGAAATTTCAAGAATTCTGAATACTAAGGTAATCTTTTATTGTTTTTTATATTATACATTTCAATCATTCTAACATCCAATTGTTCTCATGACTTTATGTTCTTCTTTTATTCTTTATTCTATTAAATCTATTTTAATTTTAATCATTATCATTTGATCATTAATATTCTAATGTTCACTAACCTTATAATAATCACTAACATTCTTAAATCAAGCTAACAACACACTAATGTAAACAAAGAATCTCGTTTGCATATGGACGGCTACACCGCAGCATTCGGTTATTCCACAAGATTATTTTCCTAAGTGATGGCTATGCCGAAGTCTTGGAATATTTTTATATACCTAAAATGAAATCTAATATATCATATATCAATATAATAAATTTACACTAACCCGTTTCATGCTTTAACGATTTTAAAAGTGCACATAAGTGCCTTGCTACAATTCTGGCAGAATACAATCTGACTTTAACCGACTATAACTTGATCATAAAAAACTAAATTTGAGTAAAATCAGACTCCAATAAAAAGTTCATTGAATTACCTTTTCAACGACAGTTTATACATCTCAATCGGACGACTCAACAATAGCCTTCACAAGATAAGTGCGCATTTCAACACCTTCTGTCTTGTGCTACTTGTTTGACCTATTTACGGATCTTTTCATAAAAAATGTTTCTAAACGAAAGTTGTGTGGGAGACTTTGAATAGTCAAATGAAAATTTTATAATTGTATGAAACAGTTCACTATTTTAAAAACTTGTTTAAACACATACCATACATTCTGTCCAAAATCTAAAATTGGTACAATAATCATTTTTCAATCTACCTTTTGCTTATTGACATTTTGTAAGGCCCCATTCCCGGGATGCTTATAGCTGGTCCTTCATCGCACTTAAAACATATATTTATATCATCTTATGTAAAAGCGTTGTAGCGGAAACATTAAAAACAAACAACATTTTCATTCCCTCAAAATGCCTTTGCAAAATACTACAACCGTTCATTTCATAATATCATTTTACATTTCATTAGAAAAGCAATATAATAATGGATGCCATCCCAAAAGAACTAAGTAGTCACCCCGTGCCATCCTCAGCAACCTACCTGCCAATCACAAACACATCAAAGTCAGCGTTGCTGAGTGAGTTCTAGTTTTAAAGAAAACATACTTTATTTCCTTTATAAAACCATTCGTTACTTTCAAACGCGATCACACAACATACATACAGGTAATATAATTATTATCTTCCATTGTGTTCGTTACATTCACACTTCCATTAAGCATCGCACGTTACATAATCATTCGCTTCGTTCGTTCATAACATCATTTCTTCTGTTCGTCCATTTCATACACATCACACCTTTCGCACCAATCACATCATCATAACCAAAGTACATATCGCACAAATCGCACACATGAGGTAGCCAGAATTGCATGCTACATAGCACACAGTAAATAACACATTGCACGTATTGGAGCAGTTACCAATACTGAACTCCCTACTGTGTCTTTAGTCCCTCATGATATCCATCATACATATCACTCAAATCGCACCAATGGATTGCTCACCAAGACCGACTCCCCCTGTGTGTGTGAGAACTCTTAAGGTTTAGCCAGAATCACACGCTATCTCATGGGTTAGCCAAAATTGCACGCTACATAATCCACATGAGGTAGCCAAAATCGCACGCTACATAGAACACAATAAATACCACAACGCACGTATCGGAGCCGTTACCAAAACTAAACTCCCTACTGTGTCTATGTCCCCTTATGAGTTAGCCAAGATCGCACACTATAAATACACACACAGTTGAGTTAACAACTCTTAATGAGTTGCGAACCTCCTTCCTTACTCTTGTAAGCCATCCTTGTTCTCATTCATTCGTTCAAGCTACATTCGTTCATTTCGTTCCTCTTTTCATTATCTTTCACTTTACATTACATAATACTTTCATTACATTCATTAACGTTCAATGCAAAACCATGGGAAGACAATCATACATAGTAATAAGGAACATAACAACATACAACATCAATCACACAAGGCAACATCGCATGCCCATAACATACATCATGCATAACATACAACATGCACAAATACATGTGCATCACATCATACAACCATACGGCATCACCATCATCAACAAGCCCAAAGGTCCGAGCCTACATCTACACTTCCTGAAAGTCAGACAATACTATGGTCATTCATGCGTATGGACCCTATTAGGTTGCATGGTCTTCCATACGTATGAAAACACTTAGGCGAATGGACCTCTAGTCGCATAGCCTCCCATCGTATACTTCCCATGCAAATAAACCTCAGTCGCATGACATCCGGGCGTATGGACCCAGTCGCATGACCCTCATGAAAATAGCCCTCAGTCGCCCTCCTTTCATGCTAATGAACCTCAATCGCACGACTCACATGCGTATGGACTCAATCGCATGACCTTCATCCGTATTTCCTCCAATCGCATGACCTTCATCCGCATTTCCATCAGTCACATTACTCTCATCCGCATTTCCTTCAGTCGCATGAGTCTCATCCGCATTTCCCTCAGTCGGATGACTCTCATGCATATGGCTCTCAGTCGCACGAATGAACCTCAGTCGCGCCTCTTTCGTTCGTATGGCCCCCAGTCGCATCCCATTCAATCGCAGGGACCTCCAGTCACATAGCCCTAGCTGGGCGCAAAATGTAGTTCATCCCGAACTGCAGCTGCCATGTTCGACCTCCAAACTCTTCCAAACCTCTTCTAAGCTCAAATCAACCATTCTAAACCTTAGAGAAGCATATCATGACATCATTCAAGCACAACCAAGCCCGAAATCAAGCCCCAAACGAATCACACACATACGTACACATATAAAAACGGGTTTACACCCAAATACCCGAAAAATGGTTTATAGATGTGTTCCAGCCCTAAAATCATTCAAAAACGTGTAAAAGAGGGGTCCTAGAACTCACACAAACAATCCCGTTGAGTAGAGCTTCGATTTGACGCGCTACATATCGATTTCCACGCTCGAATCAACCTGAACCAAGCTTTTCTCTTTTTCTCCTTTTCTCTCTTCTCCCTTGGCTGATTTTGTAGGAATGGGGAGGGTGTGGGCTGCCCTCCCTTTTTATACTTCCACTCATCCAAGTTTTTTCCCGTTTGGTAAGTTTGCTCCCTTAACTTTGGACTTTATTTTTTTGTTTTTCGTCGGCTTCAAAGAAAATTTCCGGGCGTTACAAGTCCACCCCCCTTATATAGGTTTCGTCCCCGAAACCTGTTTTCCCTTAAATCACTATGGGCAATACTGTCTCATCTATTTTCCAGTCTCCCACCTGAAATTCCATTGGTCTACAGCGTTTACCAACATACGGCTTCTTGTCTATCTCTGGCTACCTTCGTCAAGGCTTTGATCTGTTCGAGCTTCTCAATCGTAGCCTTGATCACCTCAATGCTTCCCATACGACCTTTGGTGCTCGGCCTTCACTTGTAAACAAGTAAGGCATTTACTCCAGCACTCCGCCACATCACGCTTCATACCCGGCCACCAATAATCTTTACTCGGGTCTCGGTACATCTGACAGTTCGGATATCAGTGTATCCAGATACCTTACATCGGCCAAGTAGACAATACGTCCATGTCTCATGCACTTTACTGCCGCCGCCATTGAAATCACCTTCGGAATCGTCACGACTTGATCACCTTAAACCTTCACCGTGATCCCGTCAGGCGCCGTCAACCGTATCATCTTTTGCGACAATCAGTATTTACTTCGTCGTCCGCCACACAATCCACTCCTAGGATGACATCAAAGGGCGTATCTATATTCTTACTACTAACAAGAAATTTAGCACAGAAAGCAGCAGGAATAAAACTTTTACTAGCGCTAACATTGAATAACACAAAGGCTAAAGGTTGATTTACTAGAAACTTACCTGACAAAACATCAGGGTCCGCTTTAGCCTCCTCCTGCATCATCGTGTTGGCGTTGCGTTCGCCCTCTGTCCTTCTCCTCCAGTCCTCTTCACTCCCAAACCTTCCGCCCTTGGGTTGTAACACCCGGATATTTTAAAGTCAATAAAAGAATGAATAAAGTGAAGAAAAATAAGAAAAAGAGATAAAACCCAAGTCTAGGGATAAAAAATGTTCAAAAGGACAAAACGTTTGAAAAGTGGGTGTAAAAGGTGGTATGGCCGCCCATATGTCACATACACCACTGATTTTCGGGTTTTAGAGAGAGAAAGAGCAGCAATTCTTGGTTATGAAAGAAGAACAAGAAAGAGTTCAAATTCAAGGTAAGAATTCAGGCTTTTATGGTGTTCTTGGCTGGTCTTATCCTCGAGTTTATGCTTATGTGTGTTTGTATGTGTTTGGGGTATGTTTTTAGTGGGTTTCTAAGCACTTGAATTCAATTTCCAAATGAGTTTGGAGGAAACCATACTCAAGGTGAGTTCTAGGACCCCTCTTTTACTAGTGTTAACTGATTTTGGGGTTGGAAATGTATGAATGTATGTTTTTATATAGCTGGGTTTCGGACCCATATGCTTGAATGTGTGTATGATGATGTTATGATGTGATGTGTGGCTATGTTCATCCTTGATGATTTATGATTGTGTTTCTAAGGCTTAGAGGGTAAGAATTAAGCTTAGAACATGATGAATGGTGCATGGAAATTGAATCTAATGTTATAGACCCACTTGATAAGTTTTTAAATCTGCCTAAGTGTGTGGAAGTAAATGCGGATGAAAAGGGTTAATGCAGATGAGCATTAACCAATGGGTAGGTCAATGCGGATGAAGTCAATGCGGATGAGCATTGGCTAAGTGCAGGAAATGCGGATGAGCATTTGACTAGTATGGAAATACGGATGTGCAAAGTAAGTCAATGCGGATGAAGTGAGTCAATGCAGATGAGCAAAGTAAGTAAATGCGGATGAAGAGAGTCAATACGGATGAGCATTTGACTATGTATGGAAATGCGGAGGAGTTAGGCTAATGCGGATGACAAATGTGGATGAAGAAAGTAAATGCGGATGAAGTAAATCCAATGCAGATGAACGATAAGGCAAATACGGATGGACTATAGCAAATGCGGATGAACTGTAGGAAATGCGGGTGAACACTTAGTAAAATTCTAACTTTTTGGGGAAAAAGAGGTAATGTAGGCTTTTACCTAGGAGATTTATGGGGGTTGTGAATGTTGACTTATGGGGTCATAGATGGTTGATGTGCATGTAATGGTGAATATACTTGCCCTAGGTACTGGAGTCAGCTTCGTGCACAATGTTCGAGGTCTATCAGAGACCTCGGGCCCAGTTACCCGCTTCGTGCACAATGTTCAGGGGCAATGTACATGTCACTAGAAGTAATGATGAATGAATGAAAGTATGAACAAAAGAATGACGAAGATAAAAATGATATTATCTGTATGTACGTACGATGAATGATCACAAACGAATGTAAAGTATAATATGTTTTTTAAGAGAAATGATGGTTTTATGAAAGAAAAGTAGGTTTTGCTATAAAACTAGAAATCACTCAGCAACACTGACTTTTATGCATTTTCCAGTTGGCAGGTGAGCATTGCTGAGGATGGCACGAGGCGGCTGCTCAGCTCATTTGGATGGCATCCATTTATTTAAAGCTTTTGTGATTTGTAACCGACAAACGATGCATTATTTTGCAAAATTTTTTATGATGAAATGAAATGCCATTTGTGTTATGTTTCCGCTGCAATGTTTTGATGATTAAATGCAAAGTATATGTTTTATGTGCGATGAATTACCAGCTGTAAGCGTCCCGGGAACGGGGCCTTACAAGTTGGTATCAGAGCCAAAGTTTAAGTGAAATGGGTAAATTTTCAAATAAACCTTAACTTAAACTGAGAATGGGACGGAAGGGAATGGGATGCCAATCTGAGTAGCTGTGTGTCATCAGGTATTTTCGTAAAGATAACTGGTTTTATGTGCGCATGGTATGTGGTTATGTGTCGTATGTAGGTTTAGATACTAAGGTAGTCGGGATAGGAGATGCTTGTGTTATGAAGAGTAAAGTAAATGGCTAATCATAACTGGCCACTGTAATTAGAGACTTACTATACTTGACATAAACTGAGTGTTACCTTGAATGACCGTGTTAGTGTTTGAATCTTTTAGTGTGAGTTAGAGGATGGCCGGTGGTAGATCATCTAAAGCTTCGCGTGGTGGTGGACATGGTGTTGAACCATAAGTTACGAGGGGAAGGCCTAGGGCAGAAAAAGTGGTTCACGAAGAACCAGAGACCCCTCATTCGGAGGGTGGCGACGAGAGCACCAATCTGAGAGCCTCAGTAAAGGAGGCTGTGGTGGAAGAAGTGCATCAAGTCATGCAGACAATCCTATCGTCTGTGGTGACCGAAGTGATAAAGGCAGTTAGAGAGGGAGAGAGAAGGGAAAGGAGTGGACCTACGGGCGAAAGAAGACAGTCCGAGACTGAGACGGTTTTGTCGGATGATGAGGAAGAAGAGGAAGAAGTAGAGCCTTTGCGGGAGGCAGTATGAGGCTTTAACTATGGGGTATTCATGAGATGCAAGCCCCCTACGTTTGATGGAAACGGCACTGCTGTTGCTGCTCACCGGTGGGTGAGGGAAATGGAGGTTGTACTTGATATCAGCGAGTGCCGAGAGAACCAGAAGGTTAAGTTCGCTACCCACTCTTTTGTAGACTCGGCTCTATTCTGGTAGGACAATATAGTCCAAGCCGAGGGTAGTCGGGCGATCGGGAGAATGAGATGGTCGGAGTTGAAGAAGTTGGTGATCGAGGAGTTTTGTCCTCATCGGGAAATGGATAAGGTCGAGAGGGAGTTTCTGCAACTGGAGGCAGGAACGGTGACACACCAAGAGTACACCACAAAGTTCAATGAAATGGCATGTCTGGTGCCAGATCAGGTGACACCTCTATCTCGGAAGATCAAGAGGTATATTCAGGGTTTGCCGACGGCCATTCGCAGGCACATGATCGCCGCCCGACCAAGCACGTTTAGGTCAGCGGTGGATCTAGCAAGGAGATTGTATGATGAGAGGACTGTGGTGGTGGTGACTAAAAGTAATCGGAATGGTGGAGGTGATAGAAACTAGAATGGGAAGAGGTATGGTCGGGGTGGTGCCTCGACAAGTAACAAGAAGGCTCGAGTGGATGGCCGCCGTGTGGTCACATCAAGTGTGGGGTTGAAAAAGTGTGGCAAGTATGGAAGGAGCACGGTGGCGAGTGTAGATGGGGGTTGAATTTTGTTTCAAGTGTGGGTAGCCTGGTCACATGGCTAGAGACTATGGAGGTGTGAAGTGTTTCAACTGCGGGGGAAGTGGTCATATGAGCAGGGAGTGTAAGAAGCCAAGAGTTGAGGGTTCTGGGGTGAAGAAAAATGGAGGTGAAGGACCAAGGGCAAGCGCCAGAGCATTCACAATGACACAAGAGGAAGCTAGGATGGACCCTGATGTCGTGTCCGGTATGTTTCTGGTGAACCAAACTTTAGCTTCTGTGCTATTTGATTCTGGTGCTAGCAAGAGTTTTATTTCTGCTTCTTTCTGTGCTAAGTTTCCTGTTAGTAGTATACGTATTGAGGCGCCCTTCGATGTAGAAACTGCCATAGGTAAGTCTACCAGGATTTCTAAGATGTTATAGGGCTGTGATGTGGAGCTAGAGGGTCATAAGTTTCCTGTTAGACCGTTTGTAATGACCTTAGGTGGTTTCGATTTGGTTCTTGGGATGGATTGGTTAGCAGACTTCAAGGAAAACATTGTGTGCCGTAAGAAGATGATTCGTTTGACAACGCCTGATGGTAGTTCGGTGACAGTTTATGGTGATCGGGTGACTACGATTCCGAAGGTAATTTCAATGGCGGTGGCGGGAAAGTGTATAAGACGTGGATGTAGTGCCTACTTGGCCTATGTAAAGGATGTGGATACGCCAATACCACAACTATCCCATGTACCCATTGTGTGTGACTTTCCAGATGTATTCCCAAAAGACTTACCAGGAGTGCCACCTGATAGAGAAATCGAGTTCCAGATTGATCTGATACCGGGTGCCCAACCTGTTGCCAAGGCACCGTATCGGTTAGCTCCAATGGAGATGAAGGAGCTGATGGAGTAGTTGCAAGAGCTGCTTGATAAGGGGTTTATTAGACCGAGTATCTCTCCTTGGGGTGCTGCGGTCCTGTTTGTAAAGAAGAAGGACGGTAGTATGAGGATGTGCATTGACTACCGCGAGCTGAATAAGTTGACAGTGAAGAACCGCTACCCCTTACCGAGAATAGATGATTTGTTCGATCAGCTTCAAGGTGCTGGTTGGTTTTCAAGGATTGACCTTCGATCATGCTATCATCAGCTTAAAGTGAAGGAGTCGGATATCCCTAAAACAGCTTTTCGCACGCGCTACGGTCACTACGAGTTTCTTGTCATGTCCTTTGGTTTGACCAATGCGCCAGCTGCTTTTATGGATCTGATGAACCATGTGTGTTGGCCTATGTTGGATAAGTCAGTGATTGTGTTTATCGAAGATATCCTAATTTATTCGAAGAGTGAGATTGAGCATGCCGGTCACATTCGGGAGGTTTTGGAGACGCTAAGGAGGGAGAAGTTGTAAGCAAAATTCTCCAAGTGCGCGTTCTGGTTACGCGAAGTTCAGTTCTTGGGTCATGTGGTAAATCCCGACGGGATTATGGTGGACCCGGCTAAGGTGGAGACGGTGATGCAATGGAAGTCTCCAAAGACGCCATCCGAGATTTGTATTTCTTGGGTTTGGCGGGTTACTACAAGAGATTCATTCAAAACTTTTCCAAGATCACTTCTCCACTAACCAAGTTGACCCGAAAAGATGTGAAGTTCGTATGGGGTCAAGCTTAAGAGATGGCTTTTGAAGAATTGAAGGTGAGTTGACTCAAGCTCCTGTTTTGTCATTACCCGATGGGAGCGAAGATCTGGTGGTTTATTCTTATGCTTCCTACTCGGGTTTGGGGTGCGTGTTAATGCATAGAGGGAAGGTTATAGCCTATGCGTCCCAACAGTTGAAGGCTCATGAGGTCAACTACCCTACTCATGACTTGGAGCTAGTAGTCGTGGTCTTTGCACTAAAAATTTGGAGGCACTATCTTTACGGTACGAAGTGCACCCTTTTCACAGACCACAAGAGCTTGAAGTACTTCTTCGAGCAAAAAGATCTGAACATGAGGCAGAGGAGGTGGTTGGAGCTTATAAAGGATTATGATTGTGAGATTCATTACCATCCGGGCAAGGCCAATGTGGTGGTGGATGCCTTAGCCGAAAAGAGAGGCCCGAGCCGATTCGGGTGAAAGCTTATCAACTGGTCATGACCTCTGATGTGATGAAGCAAGTCAAAGAGTTTCAAGATGAGGCACTGAAAGAAGATCATCTTAACTCTGAAAGAATGAGAGGTCTGGTTGGGAAATTAGGTGAAACCACACTCGGTGTTAAAACCCGATTTGGACGAGTGTGGGTTCCTCGTTTCGGGGATCTACGTGTGAGGATTTTGGATGAGGCTCACAAGACTCGATACTCCATTCATCTTGGTGCCAAAAGATGTATCAAGATATGAAGAAAGATTATTGGTGGTCGGGTATGAGTATGACGTAGTGGAGTATGTGAGTAAGTGCCTTACTTGTTTGCAAGTGGAGGCCGAACATCAGAAGCTGTATGGGAAGATCCAACCTTTGGATATACCGGAATGGAAGTGGGACCACATCACCATGGATTTCATTACGAAGCTGCCATGTACTCCGAAGGGGTATGATGCCATATGGGTGATTGTCGACCATCTGACGAAGAGTGCTCACTTCCTACCGATTCGCGAGACATATTCATCTGAGAGGTTGGCTGACCTGTTCATCAAGGAGATTGTAACTCGTCATGGCGTGCCGGTGTCCATTGTGTCTAATCGTGACACCCGGTTTACCTCTAAATTTTGGAAGAAATTCCACGATGCCATGGAGAAGAGATATATATTAGTACGGCTTATCATCCCCAAACTGATGGTCAGACAGAAAGAACCATTCAGACGTTGGAAGACATGTTTCGGGCATGTGTGATTGATTTTGGTGGAAGTTGGGATGACCACCTACCGTTAGCCGAATTCTCATACAACAACAGCTATCATGCCAGCATTGGTATGCCACCATATGAGATGCTATAAGCTAGGAGATGCAGAACACCCGTCTGTTGGGGTGATATTGGTCAAAAAGAATTAGGGAGCATCGAGGTAATCGAGTCTACGACCGAGAAGCTTGAAAAGATCAAGGCCTTCATGAAGGCAGCCAAAGATAGAAAGAAGTCGTATGCCGATAAACGACGCACACCGATTTGAGTTCCAGGTGGGTGACCGGGTTATGTAAAGGTCTCACCTTGGAAGGGTATCATCTGATTCAGGAAACAAGGTAAGTTGAGCCCGAGATACATAGGCCATTTCCGAATCATTGCTCGGGTAGGAGAGGTGGCCTATAGATTGGAGTTACTAGAAGAGTTAAGTGGAATTCACCCGACGTTCCATGTATCTCATCTGAAAAAATGCTTAGCTGATGGAGACATGATTGTTCCATTGGAGAATATCGAAGTAGACGAACGTCTCAATTATGTGGAGCAACCAGTGGCAATCATTGATCGGAAGGAAAAGAGGCTGAGGAATAAAGTGGTTCCCCTTGTGCGTGTACAGTGGAAGCACAAGAAGGGATCCGAGTCTACGTGGGAGACTGAAGAAGAGATGAGGCAACATTACCCACAATTCTTTGAGGAATAACAGGTTTTAGGGACGAAACCTATTTAAGGGGGGTGGACTTGTAACACCCGGATATTTTAAAGTCAAGAAAAGAATGAATAAAGTGAAGAAGATAAAGGAAAAGAGATAAAACCCAAGTCTAGGGGTAAAAAGTGTTCAAAAGGACAAAATGTTTGAAAAGTGGGTGCAAAAGGTGGTATGGCCGCCCATATGTCACATACACCACTGATTTTCGGGTTTTAGAGAGAGAAAGAGCAGCAATTCTCGTTTTTGAAGAAAGAACAAGAAAGCGTTCGAATTCAAGGTAAGAATTTAGGCTTTTATAGTGTTCTTGGTTGGTCTTATCCTCGGGTTTATGCTTATGAGTGTGTGTATGTGTTTGGGGTATGTTTTTAGTGGGTTTCTAAGCAGTTGAATTCAATTTGCAAACGAGTTTGGAGGAAGCCATACTCAAGAGTTGCAAAGGTGAGTTCTAGGAACCCTCTTTTACTGGTTTTAACTGATTTTGGTGCTAGAAATGCATGAATGTATGTTTTTATATAGTTGGGTTTCGGACCCGTATGCTTGAATGTGTGTATGATGATGTTATGATGTGATGTATGACTATGTTCATGCTTGATGATGTATGATTGTGTTTCTAAGGCTTAGAGGGTAAGAATTAAGCTTGAAACATGATGAATGGTGCATGGAAATTGAATCTAATGTTTTAGACCCACTTGATAAGTTTTTAAATCTTCCTAAGTGTGTGGAAGTAAATGCGGATGAAAAGGGTTAATGCAGATGAGCATTAACCAATGGGTAGGTCAATGCGGATGAAGTCAATGCGGATGAGCATTGGCTAAGTGCAGGAAATGCGGATGAGCATTTGAGTACGTATGGAAATGCGGGTGAGCAAAGTAATTCAATGCGGATGAAGTGAGTCAATGCGGATGAGTATTTGACTAAGTATGGAAATGCGGATGAGCAAAGTAAGTAAATGCGGATAAAGTGAGTCAATACGGATGAGCATTTGACTAAGTATGGAAATGCGGAGGAGTTAGGCTAATGCGGATGACAAATGCGGATGAAGTAAATCCAATGTGGATGTACGATAAGGCAAATGCGGATGGACTATAGCAAATGCGGATGAATTGTAGGAAATGCGGATGACTATAGGAAATGCAGGTGAACACTTAGTAAAATTCTAACATTTTGGGGAAAAAGAGGTAATGTAGGCTTTGACCTAAGAGATTCCCGGGGGTTACGAATGTGACTTATGGGGTCATAGATGGTATGATGGGAATGTAATGATGTGTGCTTGATGCTTATGATAATGATGATGTTGCATGGTTATGCATGATGTATGTTATGTATGTATGATGCCCTGCATGATGATGTATGAATGATATGTTTATGTTCCTTGTGATGATGTATGATTATCTTTCCTATGACTTTACGTGTTATGAATGAATGAATGAACAAAGTATTAACGTAAAGTGAAAGATAATGAAAGAGGAACATGATGAATGAATGCATGCATTAATGAATGAATGTAAGAAAGGCTTGCAAGCAAATGTATGGAGGTTCACACCTAATGAAGGGTGTTAGCTCAACTATGTGCGGGTTAGCTACCCCAGAAGGATGCACACTGGGGTCTAATCTTTGTGATTGACCATACGAATGGGATCCTTGCCGCTTGCCCTAGGTACTGGAGTCAGCTTCGTGCACAATGTTCAAGGTCTATGAGAGACCTCAGGCCCAGTTACCCGTTTCATGCACAATGTTCGGGGTATAGCATATGGCATTGATCCAGAATGAAAGAGAAAAGATAAATGGTAAATGTACTTGCCCTAGGTACTGGAGTCAGCTTCGTGCACAATGTTCAAGGTCTATGAGAGACCTCAGGCCCAGTTACCCGCTTCGTGCACAATGTTCGGGGCAATGTACATGTCACTAGAAGTAATGATGAATGAATGAAAGTATGAACGAAAGAATGACGAAGATAATAATGATATTATCTGTATGTACGTACGATGAATGACCACGAACGAATGTAAAGTATAATATTTTTTAAGAGAAAGGATGGTTTTATGAAAGAAAAGTATGTTTTGTTATAAAACTAGAACTCACTCAGCAACGCTGACTTCTATTCATTTTCCAGTTGGCAGGTGAGCATTGCTGAGGATAGCACGAGGCGGCTGCTCAGCTCTTTTGGATGGCATCCATTTATTTAAAGCTTTTGTAATGTAATACAACAATGTAATTTTGTAACCGACAAACGATGCATTATTTTGCAAAAGTTTTTATGATGAAATGAAATGCCATTTGTGTTATGTTTCCGCTGCAATCTTTTGATGATTAAATGCAAAGTATATGTTTTATGTGCGATGAATTACCAGCTATAAGCGTCCTGGGAACGGGGCCTTACATGGCTTCTTACAGTCCTTGCTTATGTGGCCAATTTCTCCACAATTATAGCATCTCATAGTCCCACATTCTCTATCCACATGACCAGGCTTCCCACACTTGAAGCAAGTGTTTGGTCCCCTTTTGCATTCTCCCGAATGCTCCATCCCGCATTTACCACATATGTTCATCCCCCCACCAGGCGTGACCATATGGCGGTCATCCCCCATGCGTGCTTATTATTCGTCGGGTCACCACCCCATCCAGTTCTCTTTCCCTTCCAGTTCTGGTTTCCATCACCTTTCTCGTCGTCTTCAGCCACCACTACCACTATAGTTCTTTCATCATACAACCTCCCTGCCAAATCAACTGCCAACCTAAACGTGCTCGGTCAGGCAGCGATCATGTTCCTATGGATATCCGGCGGCAAGCCCTGAATATACCTCTTGATCTTTCGCGAAAGAGGTGTCACCTGATCCGGCACCAGCCGTGCCATTTCGTTGAATTTGGTGGTGTACTGCTGATGCGTCATTCTTCCCACCTCCAGCTGTAGGAACTCTCTTTTAACTTAATCCATCTCACGGTGAGGACAGAACTCCTCAATCACTAGCCTTTTCAACTCTGACCATCTCATCCTTCTGATAGCCCGACTACCCTTAACTTGGACTATGTTGTCCCACCATCACAACGCTGAGTCCATGAAAGAGTGGGCAGCAAACTTTACCTTCTGATCTTCCCGGCACTTGCTGATATTTAGAACAACTTCCATTTCCCTCACCCATCGGTGAGCAGCAGCAGCAGTGCCATTACCATTAAAAGTTGGGGGTTTCCATCGTTGAAATGCCCCATAGTTACAGCCTCGTTCCACCTCCGGCGCAGGCTCTTCTTCTTCCTCTTCCTCTTCGTCGTCAGAGATAACTGTTTCAGTCTCGGGCCGTCTCCTTCCACCCGTAGGTCTACCCCTTTCCTGTCTCTCCCCATCTCTAACAGCCTTTATCACTTCGGTCACCACAGACAGTAGGATCGTCTGCATGGCCTGATGCACTTCCTCCACCACCGCCTCTCTCATCGAGGCTCTCAGATTAGCACTCTCATCACCGCCCTCCAGATGAGGGGTCTCGGGTTCCTCATGAACCACCTTCTCCACTCTAGGTCTTCCTCTCGTGACCCGTGGTTCGGCACCACGTCCACCACCGCCTCCACCCCGTGAAGCTTTAGAAGATCTACCACCGGCCATCTTCTAACACACACTGAAATATTCAAACACCAACACGATCATTCAAGGAAAGAGCTCAGTTTATGTCAAGTATAGTAACTCCCTAATTACAGTGGCTAGTTGTGATTAACCACTTACTTTACTCTTCATACCCCAAGCATTACCTGTCCTGACTATATCAGTATCTAAATCTACGAGCAACACACAAATCACATAACATGCGCGCGTAATACCGGTTAACCTTACGAAAATACCTGATGGCACACAGCTACTCAGACTGGCATCCCTTCCCTTTCTGTCCCATTCTCAATTTAAGTTAAGGTTTATTTTGAAAATTTACCCATTTCACTTAAACTTTGGCTCTAATACCAACTTGTAAGGCCCCGTTCCGGGACGCTTACAGCTGGTCCTTCATCGCACTTAAAACATATATTTATATCATCTTACATAAAAGCGTTGTAGCGGAAACATTAAAAACAAACAACATTTTCATTTCATCAAAATGACTTTGCAAAATACTACAACAGTTCATTTCATAATATCATTTTACATTTCATTACAAAAGCAATATAATAATGGATTCCATCCCAAAAGAACTGAGTAGTCGTCCCATGCCATCCTTAGCAACATACCTGGCAACTGGAAACGCATCAAAGTCAGCGTTGCTGAGTGAGTTCTAGTTTTAAAGAAAACATACTTTACTTCCTTTATAAAACCATTTGTTACTTTCAAACGCGATCACACAACATACATACAGGTAATATAATTATTATCTTCCATTACGTTCGTTAAATTCACACTTCCATTAATCATTGCACGTTACATAATCATTCGCTTCGTTCGTTCATAACATCATTTCTTCCGTTCGTCCATTTCATACATATCACACCTTTCGCACCAATCGCATCATTGTACCCAAAGTACATATCGCACAAATTGCACATATGAGGTAACCAGAATCGCACGCTACATAGCACACAGTAAATACCACATCGCACGTATCGGAATAGTTACCAAAACTGAACTCCCTAGTGTGTCTATAGTTCCTCATGATATCCATCATACTTATCGTACAAATCGCAGAGTGGTCACCAAGACCGACTCCCCCTGTGTGTGTGAGAGATCTTAGGGTTTAGCCAGAATCGCACGCTATCTCATGGGTTAGCCAAAATCGCACGCTACATAATCCACATGAGGTAGCCAAAATCGCACGCTACATAGCACACAGTAAATACCACATCGCACGTATCGGAGCCGTTACCAAAACTGAACTCCCTACTGTGTCTATGTTCCCTTATGAGTTAGCCAAGATCGCACGCTATAAATACACACACAGTTGAGCTAACAACTCTCAATGAGTTGTGAACCTCCTTCCTTACTCTTGCAAGCCATCCTTGCTCTCATTCATTCGTTCAAGCTATATTCGTTCATTTTGTTCCTCTTTTCATTATCTTCCACTTTACGTTACATAATACTTTCATTACATTCATTAATGTTCAATGCAAAACATGGGAAGACAATCATACATAGTAATAAGGAACATAACAACATACAACATCAATCACACAAGGCAACATCGCACGCCTATAACATACATCATGCATAACATACAACATGCACAAATACACAACATCAACATCACACGAATCATGCGCGTCACATCATACAACTATACGGCATCACCATCATCAACAACCCCAAAGGTCCGAGCCTACATCCACACTTCCCGAAAGTCAGACAATACTATGGTCATTCGGGCGTATGGACCCTATTCAGTTGCATGGTCTTCCATACGTATGAAAACACTCAGGCGAATGAACCTCCAGTCTTATAGCCTCCCATCGTATACTTCCCATGCGAATGAACCTCAGTCGCATGTCATCCGGGCATATGGACCCCAGTCGCATGAACCTAATACGGATAGCCCTCAGTCGCCCTCCTTTCGTGCTAATGAACCTCAATCGCACGACTCACAGGCGTATGGACTCTGTTGATACATGGTTGTCCCTAGATCATGATATGTGATGTAATAGATCTTGTTTGGTATGATTAATGAACTGACAATTGATAGTCTGTTGGTTATAATATTTAATAGTTCATTAATGAGTCGTGATCGAATTGATTGGGTTCATGATTGCTTAAATGGTTGCACATCATGTTATATTGATTAAAACATTCAAACTTAACTTAATGAAGTTCTCATGCGAATGGCTCATGCGAATGAACCATACACATGAATAACTTCACACGATTGACTCAGTCGCACGACTGAACCAGGAGACTGGATCAGTCGTACGACTGTAACATAAGATTGGCTCAGTCGCACGACTGAACACTCAGTCGCACGAATGAACCAACGCATGGTTCAATCGCACGACTGAACCAAACTAATGGTTCAGTCGCACGATTGAATAGTGCCAACCTATAAATACAACTCAATTCGTGAAAAACAAAAGCTCTCGATCAAGTACGATCCAGACGAACCCTAGCCGTCCAGAAACCTTCCAAATCGTTCTCCAAGTTCATAGAACACATTAGATCGATTCCTTATCGATTTCTAACGTTAGTTTCAATCCTTGATTGATTCTTCGTGTGTTCTCACTGATTGGATCGCCAATCAAATAGGATTCCGCACTATTTGATCTGGTACACGTGATCTCTAGGTATTTCGTCAAATACCAGGTCCTAACAAGTGGTATCAGAGCTATTGGCTCTTGATTACGTGTTGATTCAATCAAGATTGCATAAAAGTTTGTGTTTTTGCACTAAAAACGCAATCTTTGGCATCAAAAGTGATCTTGGAAGTTCCCTGCTCATCGACGTTTGGTTTCTACGGACTTAGGCGATTAGAACTTGTGAAATTTCGAATTTTTACGGCTGAAACCCGTCAAACCTAGAAATTTTCGCAAAACAGCAGCTTCAGTCGCACGAGTGACTCATTCGTACGACTGGACTCCATTCGCATTGCTCATACGCACGATTGGACCTAGTCGCACCCTCATTCGGCCGACTGAACCGTTCGTTCGCATAGCTATACGCACCAGATTCATTCGCACGACTGAACCAATCGCCCAGTTCATTCGCACGATTGAACCAATCGCAGAGCTTATACGCACGATTAGCTCATTCGCATCCTTCAGTCGCATCAGTGAAAGTTTGTTTGATTAGATTATAAGTTTATTCGTCATGGAAGATCAGATGTCAGCCTTTACTGCTGGGAAGGACTCAAGGATACAGAACTGCTGTTGCTTGAGAGTGAGGTGGGGAATCACAATAAACCACCAAAGCTTTTGACTTTAGATGAGTTTCCCCACTGGAAACAACGTTTTGAGATCTACCTTAATGGAGTAGATCCTAATCTGGGAAGCCATTGAGATTGGTTATAGTACACCAGTGGGAGCTGATGGAGTTAAACTAACATTAAGCGGGATGACAGACGCACAGAAAGTAAAGTACAATGCAGAGAAAAGAGTTTATGCATTGATCACTCAGTCTATCCCCAAAGACATATTCCACCAGTATTCAGAGAACAAGCAGTCCAAGAAACTGTGGGATGCGCTAGAGAAGAGATATGATGGTAATGCATCATTGAAGGCAATCAAGGCAAAGGAGTTAAAGAAGGAATTCGATAACTTCTCATCAATTGGTAATGAAAGTTTGGACGAAGTCATAGACAGATTCTACCACTTGATGAGCGAATTGCATACACATGGAGTGGCTACTACCATGGAAGAGAAAGTAAGCAACTTCGCAGACGGGTTGCCTGATAAGTGGGCTACATTCGTCTAACCTGAGACAGAATGGAATCCTTGTAAAGCTGGATATAAATGACTTCATTCTTAAGTTGCGAGAAGAAGCACTAAGGATGAAGTATAGAGCTCAGAAGTCTTCGTACACACAAAATCCAGCTTTATACAACGCCACGCCTCAAGCTAAGACATCTGGAGCACCCCTCCAGACTGCTTTTGTGTCTAGCTCGTCAGGTCCTTCACATGCTTCTCCTTCTGGATCAGACACGTCTGGGTCATCATGTACCCATCATATTGGATCAGAAGCAAACGCTACCAAACTGAAGATCGAGAACCTCGGTAATGTGACCGTGGAAGTAGCTCGAGAGCATATGGATCTTTTAGCAGCAGTGGTTCATTCATATGATGGACTTGTTGCCGGAAGATTGGAAACTGCCATCTGGCAGATGAGGACTACGAGCAGGTGGATGAGATGGAGCTTGAAAGAATGGATATAATGTGGGCCTTAGCAAGTGCTGTCCGGAGGGCGAAGAAGTTTGTGAAAAAGACTGGACAGAACTTGGTTGCTACTAAGGACACCACCTTTGGCTTCGACAAGTAAAGTGACCTGCTTTAACTGTGGTGAGAAGGGGCACTTCAAAGAGAATGTGTCAAGCCAAAGAAGACGGGGAATGGGAACCCGTTCTCATCCTTTACTCGCCAAGACAAGCAAGCCTCTAGTTCTACTTCATCAAACAAGGATCCAAAAGCCTTACTGCTCATGATGATGAAGGACAGGATTGGAGTTTTAGGTTTGTCTCACCAGGAGAATCTAACATTGCCAGTGTTGAGGATATTGACGATGATTCTGCGAGTGAAGGTGATATAGCAGTTGAGATTGCAATGTCACATAGTGAAGAAACAACTGCAGCCGAGGTCAGTTACAAGCCAATGAGGAAGTTTCCACATCAGAGACAGAAAAGCCAGAATCACAGAACCAAAATCATCTGATGCTGCACTGATGGCTAACTCTTCTGAACCAACTCAGGTAAGTACCACTGACCAAATTTTTAATAACCATGCTTGTTCTGATTGTGACACTTTAGAAATAGCATAGATGAAAATTTGCTAGGTTATTAGATCATAATGATAACTTAGTAAAAGATTTACGTCTGTGCACTGAGGCTAATAGAGTACTAAAACAAAATGAGCATAGTTATAAAGAAAAGATAGACCTATTGACTAAAAACTTAGGGAAACCGAAGTAGTGGCTTTTAACCAAGCAATGACATTAGGTACTATCTTAACTCCCTAGAAGACACTAAGAAACAAAAGCAGTTCTAGAAGTCGAAGTTAATTCATTAAAACAGAAACTGCATAGTTGGACTAGTTCTTCACACATAGTCAACACTTAGTGAGAGAAAGGAATAACGGGAGGGATTAGGCTACAAAGTGGTTCCACCACCACCTGAGACCTTGATGAACACTAAGTCTAGACCAGTAAATAATAACCCCATCAAGGATCATGTGGTGACCACTCCTCTTGTTACTGATCCAGACACCTCATGTTCATCTACTGAATCTGGTCAGAAACAAAAGAAGGCCACTTCAAAGGCAAAGGGTAAATTGCCTTGTGTTAACCTGGAAAATGAATTTGAAAAATTAATTTAAAGTCAGGGTCAAATAGAGTCAAATCAGAACCTAAAAGACTTCAAATGTTACTTTTTCACATGCTTCAAGTCAAAAACCAGTTAACCAAAAAAAAACAGGTTAAATCAGTAAATTTTGTTACACCAGAGAAAACATCAAACATCCAAGAGTCAAAAACTAAAGTGATTGATGTTACTAGAGTGTCACGCACTTCTCCACAAAGAAAGTCTACTCATAAAGTTGATAGCAGGTCATGCTACAACTGTGGAGAATGTGGACACATTGCTTCCTACTGTCATTTCTATCAGACACCTAGGAAGAAGATTGATCTTCTGGACTCTAAACCTAGGTCTTCTAAGCGGAGTTCTTAACTCCACCTAGAAGAGCTAGTGAACCTAAAGTCCAACCTGTAAGCCAGACGACTGTTTATCATAAACAGGCATTGCACAAATCTGGCTTATGGAAAGAAAAATCCCCTACGTGTCTATACTGATGACAAGAAGGAACCTGAGCTACCCTCACCTTCTAAGGGTCAATGGGTGGAGTTTATGATGTGTGATGCCTCTGGGAAACCCAAGACAGTCAAAGCTTGGGTTCCTAACCTAAACTGATTCATTTACTTTGTATGTGCAGGGTGTTCGATATAGTGCTGAGACTAACACGTGGATTATAGACAGCGGAGCATCCAGGCACATGACAGGAAATAGAGCCCTTTTATCTAACGTCAAACAAATAAAAGGAGGCATGTTTCCTTTGCAGGAAACAAAGGAGGCTATATCACAGCTCAGGGAGAAGTGGAAATCAGAAAGTTAAGTTTGATAAGTGAACTACGTTCAACAACTTCAAAACAACTTACTTTCTGTTTCCCAAATCTGTGATAAAGGATTTAAAGTCATCTTCGATAACCAGAAGTGTTACGTGCTGAAGAAAGAATATATGATCCCAGAGGACCAAGTTCTGATGACTGCTTCAAGATATAAAGACCTTTATGTCTTGGATCTGTCAACAGCTGCCACAACGGATCATGAGGTTCAGTGTTTCTTATCTAAAGCTACTGAGAAGGATTCCATCTCCTGGCATCGGAGAATGGGACACATTAGTCAAAGGAAGATGAATCATTTGATTCAGAAGGATTTAGTTAGAGGAGTGAATGTCAAGAACTTCCAACTTCCTGACTTTTGTGTAGCTTGCAAGAAAGGCAAACAGACAAAGAAGTCTCATAAGGAAAAGAAAGTTCATTCAATAGAACTTCCTCTTGAGCTTCTTCACATGGATCTGTTCGGTCCAGTTAGTACAAGGAGCATTGCAGGCGACGTGTACTGTTATGTGGTCACTGATGACTACTCAAGGTTCACTTGGGTAATGTTTCTGAAATCAAAATCAAAACTTTGGAGACATTCAAGGAATTAGTAACCACACTGGAATCACTCTACAAGCTAAAGTTCGACAAATACGCTCAGACAACGGGACAGAATTCAAGAATCAAGGGATGGAGGCATACTGCAAGGAAAAGGAATTGTGCATCAATTCACTTCTGCCTACACACCTCAGATGAATGGCGTTGCTGAGAGAAAGAACAGGAGTTTGATAGAGACAGCCCGGACTATGCTGGCAGACTCGAAACTGCCTATCCAATTCTGGAACGAGGCAGTGGCAAATGCGTGTTATACACTGAATCGAGTCCTAATAGTCAAGCGCCACGGAAAGACATGTTATGAGCTACTTCAAAGACGCAAACCGAATTTGGAGTATCTTGAACCTTTTGGCGCACCGTGTACACTTCTGAAGAAGACACAAGAAGGAAAATTCAGCGAGAAGGCAGTTGAAGGAATTTTTACTAGATACAACATACCGAACAAGCGAGTTTACAATAACTCAACGGTCTTGTAGAAGTGTGGTGTAATGTCGACGTTCAGAGATATACCACACCACCTACAGGCAAAGGACCTGCATACTTCTTCGATTATGATGGATTCTTCAAATCCTTCAACATCCCTCTCTCTCCCTCGGATGATGAGTTAGCTACTAGGATGATGTATGATATTCTAAATACTCCATCTAGCACACAGGGAGAGTCATCTACTCAGTCAGAAGGGGTAGTCGATGAAAGTGACTCCTCCTCTGAAGATGAAACTGAAGCAGATGACCAGAACAGTCAGGAGGAACAGGTTCCAGTTCCTGAAAGTCCACAAGCATCCACAAGTGATGCACCCTCGACTTCGGAACCTCAAACTCCAACCTCCTCAGATGCAGACCAAAATGTTCACAATCTTGGTTCGGAGGTGACTGTGCCGACTACTCCAGGATCACGACTAAACGTCTATCATCCCCTTGACAATGTTATTGGAGATGTCCGATCAGGAGTACAAACCAAATCAGCTATACTCAGCTGATTACGCCTCAGTTATGGAGAAGGGTTACATTCATGATGGTGCTATCGATGTTTTGTCTCGCAGGTTGAGCCAAAATATGTCAGTGAAGCACTAAATGATGAGGCGTGGGTGAGTGCCATGCAAGAAGAACTTCTGCAGTTTAAGAAGTTAGGTGTATGGACTCTGGTTGATAGACCTAAAGGTGCTAAAGTCATTGGCACCAAATGGGTACTAAAATGTAAGAAGGATGACCAAGGAGTCATTATCAGGAACAAAGCTCGACTGGTGGTTCAAGGTTTTCGCCAAGTCGAGGGGATTGACTATAATGAGGTGTTTGCACCCGTGGCAAGGATGGAAGCTATTCGTATCTTCCTTGCCTATGCCTCGTACATGAAGATTAAAGTCTACCAATTAGATGTGAAGTGCATTCCTTCATGGGGAAATCAGGGAAACAGTCTATGTAAGTCACCCGAGGGATTTGAAGACCCTTATCATCGGGATAGAGTTTACAAGCTCGACAAGGCGTTATATGGGCTTCATCAAGCTCCTCGAGCTTGGTATGAGAAACTCTCGACTCATCTTGTGAAACACGGCTTTCGCAGGGGAGTCATTGACTGTACACTGTTTATTAAAGAAAAGGATGGTGACCTACTGCTTGTACAGATATATGTTGATGACATAATCTTCGGGTCAAAGAACGAAGAGTTATGCAAAGAGTTTGAAGCAGTGATGAAGAAAGAGTTTGAGATGAGTGCGATGGGGGAGATGAAGTTCTTTCTCGGGTTACAGGTGGATCAAACACCTAATGGGATCTTTCTACATCAGACCAAGTATGTAGGAGACATTCTCAGTCGCTTTGACATGGAGAATGCTTCTGCTGCTGGGACTCCACTTGCTACGAATCATGATATAGCACCTGATGAGAATGGAGATCTTGTAGATGCCACTATGTACGAGGAATGATTGGATCTCTCATGTATCTCACTGCCTCAAGACCTGATATCATGTATGCTACATGTTTATGTTCCAGATATCAGGCTAAACCTAAGGTCAATCATCTGATCGGGGTCAAAAGGATCTTTCGCTATCTAAAGGGTACACCCACACTGGGGTTGTGGTATCCTCATGATGACGATTTTGAGCTCACAGCGTATAGTGACTCGGACTATGGAGGCTGCAAAATGAACTACAAGTCTACATCAGCAGGGTGTCATTCTTTGGGAGAAGATTAGTTACATGGCAGTGTAAGAAGCAGACATCGGTTGCATTGTCAACCTGTGAAGCCGAATATGTTGCTGCTGCAAGTTGCTGTTCTCAAATCATTTGGATTCAACAGCAAATGCGGGATTACGGTTTGAAATTCTCGTCTACTCCTATTTTTGTTGATAACTCTGCTGCAATTGCAGTCAGTAACCAAAAATCCGGTTCAACATCCTAAGACCAAACATCGGTATAAATACCACTTCATAAGAGACTGTTTTGAAAAGACCTTAATAGATGTGGTTAAAATTAATACTGATTTTCAACGTGCTGACCTCTATACAAAAGCCTTTGATAAACCACGTTTTCAATACTTGCTAGAGGTCAACGGCGTTAAAAAGAAAAGTGAGGTAATTCCTGATGAGAATAATGTGTAGTCCGATGTAGTTTCGTTAAGTTTATTTTATTTTATGTTATCTTTTTTTTCTTTTCTTTTGTCTGTTATATTAAACTCATGTTATTTGGCTGTTTATTAAAATCCAAAAATAATTAAATCCGAAATGATTTTAGTATTTTAGGGGGAGAATATGTCAGCAAGTTAATATAAAAAAATGAGGGAGAAGGGGTAACTAGCTGAAATAAGGTAGATTGTGTCTGTGATACCGATTCAATACCTTTGGAATATGATAGTACACAGGAACAAATCAGAGGGATTTAAATTTAAGGTTTGAAAAGATGCAAAAGTTCAAAGTATAAGTCTGTGTAGTCTAAGCAATATAAAAAGGAAATGATAGAAAACTGGCAACTCCTAAGGTGACACAGAGAAAGTAGACTTAGAGGCTGCTAGACCACAAATGATATGTTGGTAGATTCAACACAATAGACAATTAGACCTGATTGGTGATCTCAAGATCAAACTAAGTTGTTCAACTGACTGGGCTTCCATCTTATCACTGTTAACACAATCAAATATACCCAATAAGGGGTAATGAGCATTTAAATGCCACAAAAGTGTGCGGATGACCATAATTAGAGCAAAGCAAGAAAAATGAAAGACAAATGCAATAAAGCTAATGACTTATGTTGTTGGTGCATATTGTGTCAAATAAAATAAGCTGCTCTAACAAGGAGATAGGTTGTGTGCCTCTCTGCTGTGCGATGGCACTGACCTGAGGATAAGCATAACCTAGATATTCTAGAATTCATTGTTGTTTGCCGCCTCTCTGCTGTGCGATGGCACTGACCTGAGGACAGGCTTCTCTTTGAAAGCTCTAAGAATAGTCTCTTCTTGTAATAATACCCGTAGACCGCTCAAAACCTCTGAGGAATGTTGATTACCATATAAGTGTGGGATCCACAAATGTTAGCTGAAATAATTAAACCTAAATCAGTCACCAGTCTGCGTCAAAAGTCTGTGTATGGATTTAAGTGGACAAACATACTGACAATCTTAGTGGCTACATTCTCAAGAGTTCAAATCAATGTGAAAATCTAAGAGTTTCAGTATGATTTCCTTAGTTGCTAACGACTCTGGATGAACACGAGAATTTAAGCATCAAAGAGTTTTAATAACAAGTCCCAAAATGATTTGATATTCCTGTATGATTCCAAATGGAGTTGGTCCAGATATGATCAATCTAAGTTAAAGCTGTCTACTCCTAATCAAATCCCTTAGATTTCCATCTTAGGGTTTTATCTCTCACAAAAAGTCCAAAAATAAACTTTAGTTGTGTAGTTAGTTTAAGTTCCTATGTTTATCTTTTAATTGTGTGTTTGTCGGACTACATCAGGAAATCAGAAGGGAATTAACTTACCTAAAAAGGTCATGTCTGAGATGGCCACATGGTTTTCAAAATTTAAAAGGTCACGTCTAAAGTGACTGAATTGGTTAGAGCTTACAATGTTATTATCAAAAGTGAAAAGGGTCTTAATAGTAAATGTTCAAAATGACTGTAAACTCACAAAGTGTGACCCATTCGCACTAGTGGATCATGGTTATCGACCACTATGCGAATGGCTTCCAATCGGCCGAATGGACATGAAATTGATCCATTCGACCAAATAGAAGGGGAGAATGAAACAGTAGACCGACTGAGGCTCAGTCGGTCAACTAAAGAGCGAATGAAGGAGACCGAATGAGTCAGTCGACCGACTGAGACTCAGTCGGCCGACTGAATGCGATTGACTAGGCCAATCGTACGACTGAACCTCAGTCGCCCGATTGAACTGAGCGATGAGGCCAGTCGGCCGAATGAACCTAGGTTCAGTATTTAAGGGTCTCAGTCGATCGCATCTCACTCATCACTCCAATAGCACCCAAATCGCGTTCTTTACCGTTACCCTGTCAAAATTGCCACAGATTCTGATATACATTGTTGTTAAGATTCTTACATTCGAGTGACGTTTTACAGGTACACTACTCCTTGAATCCTACAAAATCAGCACATTACCGACCTACAATAGCGACACTGGATTGAATCAAGAACCGAACTATGAAATGACCTAATCACCTATGTAAATGAAGCAAAATGTTAAAATTGAGTTTAATAGGTTATTAGTGACAAGTAGACGAGGCTAATGGACCATTAAACACTGTTAAATGACTTAGATTGGTCAAGATTCGACCCACAGGCGATCGAACAGTGGGGCAAGCGACTGGTCGTTCGAATGAACTCCAATCGCACGATTGAACCTTGCGATTGGATCATTCGACCGACTGAACCACCCGAATGAGTCCAGTCGGCAGATTGAACTCAATCGCATGTCTCAATCAGCCGATTGAACTCAATCGCATGCATCAATCAGCCGATTGAACTCAATCGCATGCCTCAATCAGCCGATTGAACTCAATCGCATGTCTAAATCAGCCGATTGAACTCAATCGCATGTCTCAAACAGGCGACTGACTTCAGTCGCATGATTCATTCGCACGAATGAATCAAAATGACTTTCAACTTTACACTTAGAACAGAAGTTTTCATGTCTTATGTACTAATGGTTCTATGTCTTGTGTGTTTCAGGAAAAATGACTGATCGATGGTCTCTTAATCCAAAGCACAACATATGTGCCCATTTGGACCACACGACACGGAACGGGGCCAAGTTCTCCGATATTATAGCCTTCCTCAAACGTTCACGGATACATAAGGCTATATCTACGCCCTGCACACCTTACAATCACTACCCAGGCATTCTGGGAGAATGCCTCAGTGGATCGTTCTCGTGAGCCATACAGCATCAGAAGCACCATTTTGGGTCAAGCTATCGACATCACCGCCACGGACATCCAAAGAATCCTTGAGTTTGGGGATGACTCTACTCACCCCACTAAGTCATCCATTGACTGTGAGAGGGTGTTTTCTCCGAATCAAGTATGCGGGGGACATTAACTCGGGGGTGCTAAATAAGAGCAACCTGTGCCCACAATACAAATATCTGGCACATGTGATTCTTAAGTGCATCGCTTCGAGAAGGGGTGGCTTCGATGACCTATCAGATCAGATACAGAATGCTTCGTGGCTCTGGTGCTGAACCACCCTTTCAGCTTCTCTAATATGACTTTTGCTATTTGGTAGAGAACATTGAAACAAAAGGAAAGAAGGTTTTTGTATGTATCCACGATTTCTTCAGATGATATTCAATGAGAAGCTGCCTCAGCTCCCCAAGGAAAGTCACGATGCAGTGACTTTGGAACTTATGGATGACACTACGTTGGGTAGATGTGGTGTACCGGGGCAAGCAAGTTAAGCCCCAGGAAAGAGGTTGATTGGCCACTTAGTAGATGAAAGTTATGTGGCACCGGGGAGACGCCAATGGCGTCACGAGGACAGTGACTCCGACGTGGAGCCAATTGTCCTCCCTACTGATGATTCAGAGGAGGATGACAGTGGAGATGGTGCTATTCCATCCAGAGGCAATGTGTCTGACTCTATTCCCTCTATGTCTGTCTCACCTGCTGAAGTAACTGAGTCAGCAGGATTTCATCAAGATTTTGTTCTTAACGATGAAGATGAGGTTGAATCTGATGAGGAGCCACTGACCCGAACTGTGGGAAGGAAAGTTGTTCCCACAGAACATGGGTTGAGGGTTGTTGGTGAACAACCGAGAGGCTCCGGAGATACAGAAACTGATCCAACTTATGCTCCGGGGTCCTCAGGCGGGATTGAAGGGGGAGCATCCACCTCGAAGGGAACGAGGAGAAAACGGATGGCTCAACCCCATGGCCAGAAAAAGAAGAAGCGTAGGGTAACCTTTATCACTACCACATCCACCATACCTTCCACCACTACCACCTCTGCAGACACACCATCCACCACCATACCTTCCCCCACAGCGACAACAACAGACACACCATACCGACCACCACAAGCCAGACCCCAGCCACCACTACTCATTCACCCCACACTCACCACCACTATCATCCAGACCTGACCCGATATTCACCACCTCCACCACCACCACTAGCCACCAAACCGAGCCCTCAGCATACCCCTCACACACCTATAGATCTCCTCTACCTCCAATCGGGGTAGAGGAACAGCTGTCAGCTTTAAATAGAATGGTGTTGCGATTGCTGGCGGCTGATGAGGAAAAGACCACTCAGATCCGCCAGCTTACCGACCTGACTGCTGCACAATCGCATAAAATTGCAGAGCAGGATCGAGTAATTGAGGAGCAGGCCCAACAATTGGCTGCTCAGAACACTCAGATGGACCAACTCCGAGCTCAAAGTGTCGCAGCAGGCAAGCAAATAGAGGAGTTGGAAAAAGCTAAGAGGACCATTTTGCTAAAATTGAAAGGATCAAAGGAGGAACCTCTAAAGATAAGGGATGGAGACAGAGATAATGAAGATGATGATGATGATGATGACAGTGATACTGATGAAGAGAAAACCGAAGAGTGGTGTGTAGATGAAGACACTGAAGAAGGAGAAGCTGAATCTGTCTCAGCTCCAGGGCAAGAGAAGAGAACAAAGAACAGACAGGATCAGTCAGCTTCTGCTTCTGCACCTTCACAAGAAGAGTCTAGCATTCAGGATAAAAGTAAATAGTGGATGTTTATGTATTTATTTACTTTTGTATTCTGTATTGAAAAACCATGTACTAAATGTTTATATTAAGTTAATGCATTTTGTTTGATATATTACTAATGATTTGAGTGTGAAATGTGTAAATCAAACAGATCCAAAGTACCACAGAGATGAGTTTGATATTGCTCCCCTTCAACAGGTCAAGTCTCAACTCACAATGATTCTTGATCTGCAACGGATTGTAAGAAGGTCAGTGAGTTATACCCCGAAGAAGGTGAAATAATTCACGACCTATCTAACGAGCAACTGGCAGAGATGTTCAGACTCAATCCTGATGACATTGTCAAGGATGCTCCAACAGTTGATTCAAACAGTGACGACGAACTAGATGACGTTGATGAAGTTGAGGTTGAAGATATTGCTGCTGAAGAGTACCCTCAGTACGCTGACAACGAGGGTAATGTGGTCCCCAATCTGGGTGAGTCCTAGTCAGTGATATGTTTGAGGTACTAGACAAGATGGAGCAGGAAGCTGAAAAGACCGAAGGAACAGCCCAAGCCTCAAACGATGACGTATACATTCGAAAGGCTGAGTGGGCTGAATGTTTTAAAGAAGTCAGAGCCCAACGTGCTGCACCGAAGAGGGATGCCTACACCAAGTTCTACAGCGTCAAGAAACATCTTATGGTGTCAGGCAGGATTATAGCATGGGCATATTTTGATGATCTTAACGTTTATGCCGTTAAAGGGAAAAGGGCATAGAGTACTTTAGATTTCCACATGATCTAAAGACTCTACCAGGATTTGAGCTCAACCAGCTGGCCAAATTGAAGCTGTTGTATGCTGACCCGAGAAAAATGTCAGGCTGGTTTGAGGCTGCCCTAAAGAAAGAGTACCACACCAGGTGGATTAACTTCAGACCTCAACAACCTACAAGGTATATTAGAAGGTCTGAGATGGATGCCATTACTGGAAAACCTAAGATTGTGTTGAAGTGGAGTCCTCCTCGCACTATGTCGAGAATCCCTCTCAGGGAAATGCCACAGGACTTCACTCCACACTTCAAATGGTGGTACTATGATTGGAGAACTGCTGAAGCTGTCATAGTTCTGAACAAAGGGGATCAAATGGATACTGTCAGGGTATTCGACCCAATGTGGCTAACCAACTTGTCTGCTAATGATGTCTATACATTATACAAGTGGCCATTTTTCTATGACACACAAGACATTGTACAAGCCCTCAGTTCCAAAATGTTATACGACTTTGCTTCGCGTTTGATATTCACGCGGGAGTCACACAAGGACAAGTACAAGAAATATGAGGAGGTAATAAGAAAACAAGACATTAGAGAGATCTAGGTCCAAGGGGGAGTTTGTTGATACATGTTGTCCCTATATCATGATATGTGATGTAATAGATCTTGTTTGGTATGATTATGAACTGACAATTGATAGTCTGTTGGTTATAATATTTAATAGTTCATTAATGAGTCGTGATCGAATTGATTGGGTTCATGATTGCTTAATGTTGCATCATGTTATATTGATTAAAACATTCAAACTTAACTTAATGAAGTTCTCATGCGAATGGCTCATGTGAATGAACCACACATGAATATCTTCACACGATTGACTCAGTCGCACGACTGAACCAGGAGACTGGATCAGTCGTACGACTGTAACATAAGATTGGCTCAGTCGCACGACTGAACACTCAGTCGCACGAATGAACCAACCGCATGGTTCAATCGCACGACTGAACCAAACTAATGGTTCAGTCGCACGATTGAATAGTGCCAACCTATAAATACAACTCAATTCGTGAAAAACAAAAGCTCTCGATCAAGTACGAATCCAGACGAACCCTAGCCGTCCAGAAACCTTCTAAATCGTTCTCCAAGTTCATAGAACACATTAGATCGATTCCTTATAGATTTCTAACGTTAGTTTCAATCCTTGATTGATTCTTCATATGTTCTCACTGATTGGATCGCCAATCAAATAGGATTCCGCACTATTTGATCTGGTTTACACGTGATCTCTAGGTATATCCATCAAATACTAGGTCCTAACAGACTCGAGTCGCATGACCTTCATCCGTATTTCCTCTGGTCGCATGACCTTCATCCGCATTTCCTTCAGTCGCATTACTCTCATCCGCATTTCCTTCAGTCGCATGACTCTCATCCGCATTTCTTAGTCGCATGACTCTCATCCGCATTTCCTTTAGTCGCATGACTCTCATCCGCATTTCTTCAGTCGCATGACTCTCATGCGTATGGCTCTCAGTCGCACGAATGAACCTCAGTCGCACCTCTTTCGTGCGTATGGCCCCCAGTCGCATGCCATTCAGTCGCATGGACCTCCAGTCGCATAGCCCTAGCTGGCGCAGAATGCAGTTCATCCCGAACTGCAGCTGCCATGTTCGACCTCCAAACTCTTCCAAACCTCTTTTAAGCTCAAATCAACCATTCTAAACCTTAGAGAAGCATACCACGACATCATTCAAGCATAACCAAGCCCAAAATCAAGCTCCAAACGAATCACACACATACGCAAACATACAAACGGGTTTACACCCAATACCTGAAAAATCGTTTTCAGATGTGTTCCAGCCCCAAAATCATGCAAAAATGTGTAAAAGAGGGGTCCTAGCACTCACACAAACGATCATGTCGAGTAGAGCTTCGATTTTACCCGCTACACGTCTATTTCCACACTCGAATCAACCCGAACCAAGCTTTTCTCCCCTTTTCCTCCTTTTCTCTCTTCTCCCTTGGCTGATTTTGCAAGAATAGGGAGGGTGTGGGCTGCTCTCCCCTCTTATACTTCCACTCATCCAAGTTTCTTTCCGTTTGGCCAGTTTGGTCCCTCGACTTTGGACTTTATTTCTTTTTCTTTTTTTTGGTCGGCTTCAAAGAAAAATTCCGGGCGTTACACACTCCTAAGCGTCCTAACTTCTTGTAATAAATTCAGACCTCAAGTTATTATTTTTTTTATCATTTTGGATATCACCTTTGACTCTTAACATCCAAGCTTTCTTATGTACCCTACAACCATCACTATACTTGTGAGTTTTCCATATGAGTTTTCATGCCCCTTTTTATTTTATTTTATTTCACACCTTTCAGGGTGAAACATATTAACCTTATGAACTTACCCTTGTAAACATCTTGATACTTGTAAATGCACATGCAATTCATCTTTATTTTTTGTCATGGTTATTGGTATTGTGAGTGTTATATGAGATACATTATATGTTGACAATCATTAACTATTGCTAGCCTGGAGACGTCTTAGATCTATGGGTCTGACAAGCCTATTTGGTGCTAAAGCCGATGTATTGTGGGATCCTGATGACATATGACTTGTTCATCATGTGAACCAAGTACACTTAGCCAATCATATAAACTTGTAATTAAATAAAGGTTTGATTGTAGCTATATGTGTTCTATAAACTTGCATAGTTCATAACCATTGACATGAATTGCTACTTGTAAATCTTTATATATATGTATGTTTAAGCTATGGAAACTCACCAACTTTCAAAGTTGACCCTTTATTTTCAACATGTTTCAGGTTTGATACTTGAGGATCTATCCGTGCTCATATAGGACTTGTACTTAGTTTAGTTAAAAATCTTATGTTGTTCTTTATATCTTGCTTGTATTGTTTTGATTTAATTGTCTTGTAATGTTCAATGAAAATGATATTTTAAAATATTTCAACTTATTAGTTTCATGTGCTATGAACAATCGTTTCACATTCGTCCGCCTCGATAATTCTGCCGCCGGTCGGGTGTGACATTTTCATTTTTATTCTTCTTTTTTAACAATATTTCCAGTTTGTATTTATGTTCCTTATACCATTTTACTTCATCTATTGTGAAGGTTTTTGTTTACCACATGGGAATTGGCATGCCATTAATATGAGCCATTAAAGCATGGTTATGTAGCTTGACTTCTTCGGTGTACAAACTCCAATCGTATGCTCTATCTTAACGGAAGAAAAATGCATTTGAAGAGGAATTTGAGTTGTGATTTTGGTTGGTGATTTGATTATGCTATTTTGGATGACTCTAGTTTGTATTAGAAAAATGCATTTCAAAGTTTTAAAAAAGTTTTATGTTTTAAAAAAAATATTATTTTATAAAATTTTTATTTATTTAGACAAAATATTAATAAATAGAGCTATTTTTAATATATTAAACGTAAAAGAAAGTTAAATAATGTTATTAGTAATTAAGGTAATTTTTAAGATAAAAGAGAGGCAGGAAAATTTTAGTGAGGATGATTGTGATGTTAACACGTGACACCTCAAGTTATCATTTTATTAGAGTAGTAAGATAAGATAAGATATAAAGACGGAGATATATTGTCCACTAGCTTTAGTAAACACATATATTATACAGGTTGAATAATTAAAATATTAATATTATAAAATTTATTTATTATAAAATAATATTCTAAGATATGATATAGCTGAAATTACATATAAAAAAATGACTATAACTAATAAAACAGTAATATCAACATTTTAAAATTTTGTTTTTAAATTTTTTGCCAAAAAAATTTAAACATTTTATTCTAAAAAAATTTGTGTAAAATTTTTCTTATTATAACTCCAAATTAATTATTTTTAGTTTTTAAAAATTAAAATTTCTAAAAATACCTATTTTTGTAATATCTCATATTTTAAAAAAAAATTATGCTTTAGAAAAATTTATTATTTTGTAAAAAAATTGTTTGCTTAAAAATAACATTGATAAATAGATCCTTATTAATTTCTTAAATGTGAAAGAATGTTAAATAATACTATTAGTAATTAAGATAATTATTTAAGATAAAAGAGGGTTGAGAAAATTTTGATGATGATTATTGTGATGTTGTCATGTGGCAACTCAAGTTACTCTTTTATTAGAGTAGGAAGATTTTTATATCCTTTTTTTATTTTCATTGATTATCTACCATCATCTTCTAATACTCGTTAAATTATTAAGCTAACACCCCATCCTCATCCTCATTCATACCGAACACCACAAGCATACACCATCGTAGAGTCATCTACTATTATCTTCATCATTTGTATATTTATATGCCATTATCATATTTCATACTAAGTTAAAGCACATGTATTATATGAGTGAATAAATAAAACATATTATAATTAGTAGTTTTGTTAATATTTTATTTTCAAGATGTTATTATCCATTGGTGAAATAAAATATAATAAATATTTAAAAGTTATAACACATAATGAATTAGAAATGACTACTCCATATTAATTATATATTATTAAAGTTTTAAAATAACTACATTTCTATTTTTGATTTTTTATAATTTAGTTTACTTATTTATAATAATTATCATTTAATATGATATAAACAAGAACACAAATGTAAATATATTTGTTTTAACATATTTTAGTTAAAAAGAAAAGTTAAATTAATTGTTTTTATAATTTTCGTATTTATGATAAGAGATATGCGAGAAAATATTTTTTTAAATGCTAGAATGATGAGACGTGTCAATAGATATGTTAGAATGATGACACGTGTTTTTGAAAAAATAATTTTTTATTATAGGTTATAGATTATAAATATAACTGTTTGTCTAATTGCCTCTATCATGAACATTTTGCCAAAATGCTACTATAACCACCGCTATTAGCACCCAAATAATCGTCACCAAACATACTTTCATACATAAAAGTTTAGCAGTAATAATTATGACTTTAAAGTTTTAATAATAATGTATTAGTTTCAAAACTCATAATTTAGCAACCTTTTAACATTATTTGGACAATTGAGTAAATGGCTTGTAGCAGTGTTAAAGTTAGGGGTATTTGGTTAGAATGAATGAAATATAATGAAATTGAGAAACTAGTATAATTTTTAAGTAAAATTATGTTTGAGTGAATAATGAAATGTAAAACCAAATGAATGTTTCACTTTAAATTCCTTTGGTTATGAGATTTCAAATTCTCTCTCTGGGTGGAAAATTTTGAAATCTCACAACTAAGGCTGTGTTTGGTTGGAAGGAACTGAGTGAAATTAAAAAACTAGTATAATTTTTAAGTAAATTATGTTTGAATGGGTAAAGAAATATAAAACCCAAAGGAATGTTTTACCTCAAATTCCATTGGTTGTGGGATTTCAAAATCTTTCCACCTAGAGAGGGATTTGAAATCTCACAACCAAGAAAATTTGAGGTGAAATATTCTCTTGGGTTTAATATTTTATTACCTACTTAAACATAATTTTACTTTAAAATTATATTAGTTTTTCAATTACATTCCATTTCATTCTATTCCTTCCAATCAAACGGAGCGTAAGAGAATTTAAGGTGAAACATTCCTTTGATTTTACATTTTTTACTCACTCAAACGTAATTTACTTCAAAATTATACTAGTTTTATAATTACATTTCATTCCTTCCAATCAAACTTCCCCTTACTTTTGGATTATGTTGACTTCTTATTCAGTTAAATAAGCTCATATAAGTCATATTTTTTTTGGTTGTTAATAATTGATTGCTAAACGCCATTAAAGAATAAATTTTATGTTCAAATAATAATTATTAGGTTAAAACACAATCAAACACACATTGATTACAGTTTATTGGAAAATAAAAGTTTTGAATGCATATGTAAGGAATGAAAAATCTTTTTCCAACAAAAGAAGCTTGGTACTACCGGAAGATAACAAATCTACAAGTTTCTTGTGGTCTGAAAATAGGTTCAACATTCAGAATTTGAAGCGTAATGATTGGTGTTACGTTGTCATGTATTTAGCTTCAAAATTATATGATGTAATATGTATCTGGTAGCTTGTTATTACATCATTTTTTTGTGCGCGTGTTATGTATAGGATATTAATATTTTTTATAACATAGAAATACTTAAAAAACAAATAACAAAATGTATATTTTAAAAAAAATTAATAACAAACGCCGAAATGTATATCAATAAATGTCTAATAATTAAGTCATTAACACATATGACACAACTAGACCCCCCAATGCCTCCCCACCATACACTTGTGGCATGTGCAATTTAATTTTGACACCCATATGTATGCGCATTTCATTCTAATATAACACCTCTAACAATCAATATCCGTTAAAACAGTTATCAATTTGTTTAGATTAAACAAATCATTAAAACCCTATTGGGTAATTTGATGCCTATAATCTTGGAATCGGATTACGACACAACATGTGTAGAACCATGTGACTCATAGAAGCAATGGGGTACAAGCCTTTTTATTGGTCGTTATCTACCCGTCCTGTTGTTAATAGCATGTATTAGTGTTTTGTCTTTAAAAGTATTAATCAAGTTAAACAAAAGTTATATTCTGATATGTTTATAAATTCGGTAGATTACAAATAAAAACTAGAGCTAAAGTGAATATGGGTTTCAAATTTGATTTAGTTAAGGACATGCATAAACCACCAAAAGTCTTGTCTAAGCCTTAAAACATACACAAATAAGAATCTTGATTCAGGGTTGATTGCATTTTTTCTTATATATACAACTTGCAATGCATGACACATAAATATTAACGATAAAATTTGTCTTGAAAAAAAGAATTTATCTAACGATATAAAACTTATTACTCTCTTGTTCTTTACAACTATATGAAGTTATACAAAGCTTGATTGTCAGATAGGAGATATATATGGATATAGAGAGATTGCAAACAAACATGAGATCTAAATTGAATGTGATGTTTGTTATTTGATTTTTGTCATAATTAAACCACCAAATGCCTTGTCGAAGCTAGCTTCAAAATGTACACAACAAGAAATCCGGTTCGGTTTTGTTATCTTTTCCTGGGTGTTGAAGTGGATACGTTAAAAGAATTTACAACTTGCAATGCATGAAATACAAATGATTACACTAAGGTTTGTTGCGAACTAGAGAATCTACCTAACAATAAAATACCTAATGTGGATAGGATTATGAACCACAATTTCGTAGATTTTGACATATAGCTCTCATGTGGTGGTGGTCTGCCATTGAGGCAACAAGTACCTAAAGATAATGAACTAAATCTTTATATAAATATATTTCATTGAATTAGTATCTTATTTGTTATATGGATTAAATAAATAACATATTAAATAGTTAGTAATAAAAATTTATTAATTATAAAATTATATTTTAATTTTAGAGATAGTTAAAATATGTATTAATAAAAACTATAAGTAATAAAATAATGATATTGTTTTAACTTTTCTTTTTAAATTTTTTTGTTTTGTTAATAATAAAAAGTTTAATTATTTTGTTTTAAAACAAATCGTTTCATTTTTAAAAACTCCATTATTATAACTTTGAATTTTATTATTTGATATATAAAAAAATTATCTTAAAAAACACCGATTTAATATATCATATTTCTAAAAAAGTATGATGTTTTATGAAAAGTTCTTATTTATAAAAATATATTCTATAGAAATTAGATTATTAAAAGTTCTGTTTCTTAATTTATTAAAAAATATTTTTAATTTAAAGAAAAATAAATAATGCAATTAGTAGTTAATGTAATCATTTAATGGTAGAGAAATCAAAATTAGAAGTGTCAACTTAAAACATTCATTTATTATATTAAGATAGGATAGTAAGACCTACTTTTAAAAACTTATAGACCAAACTAAGGACTATCAATTTTTATAAATTCATTTGAATGGCTGAAAAGTTTTTAGTCATACCGACTAGCAAGTGACTCGATGACAAGTAATTTACAATGTCATAACCAGGTTCTACAGTCAAGCAAACCAGATTTATTTTAACTTTATGACACCTATCAGAAAACCACATATTAACAGTAGCATCGAAAATGGTCTTGCTTATCCGGCTATTATTCATGAAGAGCGTGTCGTTATTGAACCATCAAATCACTCGCCAAGCCTCGACAATGGCATGTTTATTAATTAAAATATATGACTAGTTACTGGTAAAATCCCGAAAGAAACCTATCTGTTAACCAACTAAGTTGCCAAAACACAACTATTGTTGTTTGCGTGGCCTTCATTGGTTATAGGCAGAAAACCAATCTAAAGATGTTTCCCATAATTAGAGGGACTTAAACATCTATGCTCTGTGTACCAATTTTGTTATACTATATTTTTTTATCAATGTTAATAATAGTATCATACTATTAAAGAGGAAAAGAATCAAGTGTGGATTATCTATAATAATTGATAGAAAAAAAGTTATACTTGTATATATTTCAAGACGATCGATCGACAACATCAGAACAGAAGACACATGGGTAAAAAGCTATGTGGTTAGTCTTCTTATTTGATTAAATTAAAATGGAAAATAAATTATAATAGTGAAGGGAAGTGTCATGCACGTGACCCGAATCCGACGTGACTGTTTCACGGGTAGCAGATATTCGGGTCAAAGAGAGACTTAATTACGGGGCAAGCAAAAATACGTGAATCCATGTTTTGGTTTGAGAGGTCGTGCGGAACTAACTTTTTAAGCCCCCCAAATCAGCGGCGAATCATACCATCCAAGCCTACCTCACATGCCCACTCACCGCTCATTATGGATACTAAACTTATCATCATAATATAATATAATATATTCTATTCATTTATTTATTTGTTTTTATCCAGTTTCAAATTTCAATCTCTTAATTCATATCTTTTAATATTTTATTTCATTTAATATATTAAGATGTCCCTGCTGGATTTAAGAGATGGATGGTTTAAATTTTATTATGTATAAACATTGATGGTTGGAAAAAGTTTTATATCTTTTACTTTTCTAAAAAATGTACAAAATGCACATAAGTCATTAACCTAAATTTAAGGGTGTTCAAAAATATCTGAATCCGAAACAAAAAAAAAATCGGATATCCAAACTTCCGATATTCGAAATTTTGGATTCGGATAATGATTTTGAAAAATTTTAGGATATCCGAAATATTCAAAATATTTTTATAAAAATTTAAAAATATAAATATTAATTAAATATTTCGGATATTTTCAGATATTTCGGATATTTTAATAAAAACTTCGGATACGTGAAAAAATTTCAAAAAAATTTATTATATTTTTATAATAATTATTAAATAATACAATTTTTATTTTGAAATTCGGATATCTGAACGGATATTCGTATCCGAATCAGAAATTTCAGATATCCAAAATCTAGGCATCCAAAATTTTGGATTTGGATAATGAAATCCACTATCCAATTTCACTATCTGACATTTTTGGATATTCGAAATTTTCGGATATTCGAATTTGAATACCCCTGCTAAAATCCTCTATGGCTAAAAGAACATAATGTAATTATCATGCATAAAACAAGTCTATAAAGATAAAATTACTATAACCTACAAGTGCAATTTTTTTTAACTACCTCATTTTTTAAACATGTATACTTTTTATACAACATTAACTTTTAAACAAATTACACGTTGATGTGCCAAATTTCTCTGTCATGCTAGCACATATTGAAAGTTTCTAAGCACACTCTCGTCATTATCAACGCGCACTTTCAAGTTTCAACTCATCTTGGTGCATACAAATAGATCAAATGATGTCACCCTCTCATTGTTCATCCTATATAACATTAAACACATATTTTACAAGTGTTTACAAGCAAGATATTTTAACCACAAACAACAAATGGTTTAATTGATTCAATATCCAAATGATTGAGTACCCATGAATATACTCATTTCTTTTTAAACAACTCCTAGATTTGTAAAATAGATATACCATAATCTCCAACTTATAAAATTTTAAGCTCAACCTTTAAATTGTGAAGCACACCATTTTACTATAAGATGTTGCCTTACAAACAATGAATATACTCATTTAACCATACAACAACTAGAGTCAAAGCTTTAACCAACTGTATAAAACAAATTCAACGGTATTACTATCAACCTTACAAAGTTACAATACATTTGTTTATGACATAAAACTAGCACCTTCTAAACAAATACCCACATGCACACAGTACTAGGTATGAATAATAAAAGAGCATTTAAATATTTTCCTTTCCTAATTAATTATATATCTCCTTGAATTAAAAAAAAGTTAATTACATATTTTATTTTTCTATAATAGTATTTATCTATTTTACTAATATACCTATTAAATGATAATTTACCCTTGTTTTTATTATGGGAATTTACATAGTTCTTTTCCTAGGACTATAAATTACATATTTCCTCAAATTCGAGTATTCTATATAAATTAAAACAACAAATTTACTTCTTCAGATTTAAAACTTCACTTCAACCACCGATAATGAAAGTTACATCTTTAAGTACAAACACAATTAACAAAGTTGCATCGAACAAATATCTCATGTAATCTTAAACAAACACCTCGTGCATGGTTTGATCTCACACTATTTACAAACTGAACTTCTCAGCATTGTTATGCACCAATGTCGTGACATCCTACTGCCATAATGGAAATACCTCTTTGAGGTTCTTAAAGAAGCAGGCATTTTAGACTCTAAACCAGTTTTATCACCCATGAGTACCCTACAAGTTCTATCTCTTGGTGATAGTCCCCTATTTTACAAACTTGTGTAGTTTCGAAAGATGGTTGGCACCCTTCAATACATCATTCTTTCAAGGCTAGATATTTTCTATGTGGTTAACAAAGTCTATTAATATGTGCATGCTCTATTTGAAAATCACCAGTGTGTGGTCAAACAAATTCTTTGTTAGCTTAAAGGCCCTTTTTATCATGGTATGCAAATTTGTCACAACTCTAGTAGTTATTTTTCAGCCTACACCGATACTTATTGGACAGAAACCTTTAATGTTCAAGCCTTCTATGATGTTTCATAGGACAGGTGTTCATATGATCATCGGTACATAGGGGGATGCAGGACAATTTAAGGGATGGTCAAAATACTTAGTCTCACAATGAGGAGAGTGTTAAAACACTTAACAAATCAAATAGGGAACCGGGACTTGATAATGATACTATGAACACAAGTAAAACAAGAGACAAAAACTTAAGAACACAACAAAGATATTGGTTTTCTAGATTGTTGTATATTGCTTCTCAAGTTCTTTTAAAAGTGATACAAAAGCATAAGAAAAAGATACAAGCAGTTGTGACACTTTATACTACATTTTATAGGTGGTCATACTTTGAAGGCCAGCTGGAAACACTAATCTAGATAACAACAAGATCAATGCAAAGTCAAAAGATAGATTTGTCTTTTGACTAGTGACTATAACATACCATAACTCACATCCTAATATATTACAAAAAGGATAAAAGTACATAAAGTAAAAAAGTTACAGACTCAAGACCTCAATATACAGTTACAAAAAGAATGGACCTTTTATCAACTTATATAAGTTGGTGAGTCTTCAGAGTTGCAGTGGAAAGTTGGTCAACTTTATGAAAAGTACATCAGAGAAAGCATGATCTTCAAAGTTATCGTAAGAAGTCAGTCTTCACTTCTGTAGGACCATTGAAGGGTACAAGCTTACAACAAAACAACACAAAGAGGAGAGTATGCAAAAACACTTAATAGATCAAATAGGGAACTAAAAAACCAGTTTTGTGATAGCTAAGAAACAAAAGTAATCAACAGACAGAACAAGAACAACACAAGTAGTTGGTTTTCAAGATTGATGTATATTGCTCTCTAGTTCCTTACAAGTGTTTGGCAGTGATATAAGATACAAACAACCAGAGATACTTATACTACAACCTACAGCCGGCCATACTTTGAAGGCCAGCTGGATACATGATCTAGACAACAACAAAATCAATGTAGAGTCAAAAGGTAGATTGCCTTTTGACTAGTGACTATGATATGCCATAGCTCATATCCTAATATATTACAAAAAGATAGAGTACATAAAGTAGAAAGTTACAGACTCAAGACCTCAATATACAGTTACCAAAAGAATGGACCTTTCACCAACTTATGTAAAGTTGGTGTCTAATCAGAGTTGCAGCAGAAAGGGATCCAGCTTTATGGAAAAGGTACATCAGATAAGGCATGTGTTCAAAAGTCTTCGGAAGAAATCTGTCTTCAAGTGTTGGCTTCGAAAGACTTTGTCTCTGAAGCTTTGAAAGACTTCAAGTTTGGCTTCGGAAGATATTGGTCTTGGCTTCGGAAGATTTCACACTTAGAATTTTTTCTGATGCTGGTATGAAACTTCCAAAGCATTTCACTTCAGTACACTTGTGCATTCATGCAGGAAAGATTTTGGGTGTTTGGGTTGCATCAGCCTTATATTAAACCTTACAACTTCATTTGGCTTCGGAAGGCTTTGTCTTTAAAGCTTCAAAAGACTTCACTTTTGGTTTCGGAAGATATTGGTCTTGCCTTCAGATGATTTCATACTTATAATATTTTCATGTGTAGAGTATGAAACTTCCAAGCAACTTCGACTTAGTACCAAGTACATGCATGCAAGAAGCACTTGTGTTGTTTTGGATGCATCAGCCTTTATATAAGCCTTACAAACTCCCCCTAGGCTGATGCTACCAGAATACAGAAGTGTCTTTAGATATTGGCAGTCCTTATCATGATCATGACCATTTCTTTCTTTATCAATTGGTCAGGATCACTCAAACTTTCAAAGTATCTTCTCATGTTAAAAAGATCATGCAAAGGTAGGTAAAGCATGTCTTGCCAGAAATAGACTTCTTGACCACCTTGATCTTTATTGACATACTATCTGTCCAGAATAGTATCAAAAGTCCAGGACAAGATGGGTTGCAAGAGGCTCTACTTGAGTTGGAGTGGGTTGAGGTGCCTCTTCTTGTACATCCACATGATGCTCTGACTCATCCTAAGGTCTGGAAGTGGATGCCTTTGGTTTCTTCTTTGATACAGACTTGGAGACCATCTTTTTCTTGCTCTTCAATTGAGTAGACGGACCTTTAGTGCCAGATTTCTTGTGTTTTGTCTTTCTCAATTGGGACCTCCTCCCTCACAGGTTCAAAACGAGAATGAGCTAGACAATGCTATAGATCAGAAGATGAAGCTTGTTGTGGTCCAGCATGAGGTCCAGGTTGTGTTATCTCAAATGGTTCAACCTTAACCTCAGTTTTAGGAGGAGCCTAACTTGGTAGGGAGTTTAAGTCAACAATCTTTCCTCTCTTGATCTTCTATTTGATCACTCTAATGTGCTCATCCATAGTAGATAAAGACATTGGACCAAGTGTCCTTCCAGAGAATCCATACAGCTTCAAGAAGCTTATTAACCTTTTCCTATCAGCAAACTTCTTTTGACTCTTTTGGATGATGGCCCCTGACTTGGTTGTTTCTTCTGTTGCACCCTGAAAGGATCATACATACCAACTCAATGGGTGAGTTGATGATTACTCTGCTGGAATCTCTTAAGTCCAAGAAGAAATGTGGATGAAATTCTGCTAAGTAAAAGGAACAAGTTGTCTTCCGCATTTTTCAATGTGGAAGACATAATGCAAATACGGACAACTATTTGCTCTTCCGCATTGACAAATGCGGAAGACTAAAAGTTAATGTGGACAAGACTTTGCTCATCCGCATTAGACAAATGTGGATGACCGAACAAATGCGCATAAGTATTTGTTCATCCACATTAACCAATGCGGATGACCACCATACTAATATGGATGATCAAGTGAAGAAATGCTAATCAAGTTAACTCATCCGCATTTGTCAATGCGGATGAACAAGCAAAGATGCGGATGAAGACTTAGACTAGTTCTGATGTAATAGTTCAGGGGTAGTTTAGTCATCTTGTAAAAGTTATCTTGTCTGCCTATAAATAGAATAGATAACCTTATACTTAAGGTAACGACTGATAGATAGAGAATTTTTGTTGTAATTATTCTCTATAATTTATCAACTTTCATATATACAATACAAAAGCATTTATGAGTAATTTTTTTACATTGAATGTTCTTTGATTGTTTGTTTCCGCTATTCAATCACTGACTTGATTACCATATTCGATTCACAATAAGAATCTCACTCTTACTCAACACCAGTCAATTGGTATCAGAGCTTTGGCTCTCGATTCTCTTTCAGATCTGCGCAAGAACTGAATAGAATTTGATTGATCTGGTAATCGAGTTGCTAGTAGAGTATATCATCTTCTCTACTTAGTAAACAACAGAAAATACTCTTGTCAACACATACTCACCAAAATACTCACAACAGCAAGAAACTCAATACCATCACAGATCTGGTTCTGAAATCCGTTTGAACTATTTGGACTAGTTGGACTAATCAATTCTAAAAACCATCTAAATCTATATTATACCAGTTAAACACATAGTTAAAATGGATTCTAACAGCTACTCAGAACTTCGTCATACACCTAAACCTCTAATGCTTAAACATAAATTTGAGTTTAAACAGTGGAAAATCAGGTTTAGGAATTACATCACAGGTGTATATCCTGATTTCTGGATCTCAATATGCAAGGGGCCAAACATCCCTGTTACTTTGTTTGCAGATCAAGCTGCAATATACAGAACTGCTATAATACCCATTGAAGATCTGACCTTAGATGAAGAAGACTACAAGAAAATCAAGATAGACCTCAGAGCCTACTTAATTCTGACTCAAGCACTCAAGATGGATGTGCTGAAAAGATTGGAGAAGTATGGAACTACAAAAGCTGTGTGGGATGCACTCAAAATCATGTGTGAAGGAAGCAGTGAGGTGGCTGAAATCAACAAGGACAAGCTTGTTAATCAGTATGAAACATTCCACCATACCAAGGGAGAATCAATATCTAAACAACTGCACAGATTTGTACAGTTAGTAAATGACTTGGAAATCATGGGAGTCACTTACAAGATTAAAGAACTAAACAAAAAGATGCTTCACAGTCTCCCTAAAAGCTCGAAACAGAATGTAACCATGCTGAAAAATACTCTTGATCTTGAGAGTACTACTTTAGATATCATGATAGCCAAAATTGAAGCTTTAGAACTTGATGAAAGAAGCAGAAATCTTGGTGGACCAAGAGTGATTGAGGCTTACAAATTTCCATCACAATCTTATTCTGTGGAAAATGCCTTCATCACTGAGAAAGATGATTTTATCTCATCAAGAGATCAAATGAACAACACTGGGTTCATTACAACTCCACCAATCAATCATCCTTCAACCTCATCTCAAACACCCAGAGTCACTACTGCTCCTCAAACCAATCCTGAAGACTCAAGATCAGAAGAACAAAAGGCAACTTACAATGCATTTGTTGCAAGCTTTGAAGCCTACTTGGGAGGAAGACTCACCTCTGCTCATCTAATTCAAGAAGATCTGGAGAAAATGGATCTAGATAATGTGCAAGAAATGGATCTACAATGGCAAATGGCCATGATTATAATGAGAGCTAAGAAATTCTTCAGAAAAGGAAGAAAGCTAAGCCTGAATGATAATACAAAACTTGGATATGATAAATCCAAGGTGAAATGCTTCAACTGTGGCATGGCTGGCAACTTCTCAAGAGAGTGCAATGCCCCCAAGAGAAACAACTATCAAAGGAACTCTCCAGGCCAATCATCCTCACAGCCTAACTCAAGCTTTCACTCAAACAAGCAACAACAGCAGTATCATCAACACCAATCATATCAGAATCCATCCCAACTTACAAATCAAGCTCATGGAAGCAATCAGTCTTCAGCCAGTGCTCTAGTGATAAAGCAAGATAGAGTATGTGACTGGAGTGTGTATGCAGAGGAAGTCAAGCCTCAATTTCAAAATCATGCTCTTATGGCTCACATCAATGATGGACCATCTCCAATGCCTACTGAGGTAAAATCTAACATTTGTAGTGAAAAATGCATTAATGAATTGCAAGGGTATAGGGAGCATAACCACAAACTGGCTGATAAAATCAAAGAAGAAAATGTAAAGTCAGAGATGATGAAGAGAGAAATAAAAAACTTTGAAATCAAAATTAAATCTCTCATCTCTGACAGAAAAACTGCATGGTGAGAAGTACACTCTTGCAGCTGAGAATGAGCTACTTACTGAAAAGTTAGCTCAATCTAAGGCTCAACAATCTATGACTGGAGTGAAATTTGAAAAGTTTCAAATGTCTTCAGTCAAGCTACAAGAGATGCTTGATTCCCAAACTTTCCAAAGGACATGTCAGGAATTGGGTATAATTCATGTCCTCTACCATACAATGACAACTACACTATCATGCTTGAATCTATCTCACTCTTTGAAGCAATTGAAACTAAAACTATGGAACCTAAATCTGTAGTAAAACAGGTGACCAATCCTCAAAACAAAACTGATGTTTATATTGAAACCAATGAGGATAAAATCAAGTTAGGTCACCCAATCAAAATCAAAAAGTGTTCAGACAAGACATTGAGTGTCATGAAACCATCAAGACCTGTAAAAGCAATTGTACCTTTTATAAAATTCATACCATCTGTTTTACAAGGCAAAAAGAAATATGTGAAGACAGTAAAACCCACTACTGAGAGTAGTTCTAATAATGAGATTATATCTCCAATAAATTCAAGCAAATCATAAAAGGTTTTACTGCAAAAGAAACAAACAGTAACACTGAGTTCAACACATAAAACATCATCAGACCATCAGTCTTCAAGATTAAGGCAGTGAGTTGGGTTTGATATATGCAACAAGGAACATGTTGACTAGCTTGAGAAATAAGTAAGAAATAGGTTGAAGAAACAGAAACAACCCAGACAATTAAACAAAGGTAGTGTTGTGAAGCAAACTACTAAAAGGGCTGATTCTGATTCATCACCTAAAGAAAAGAAAGTGACTCATCAAAAGAAAATATCAGTTGAGTCAAAGGAAAAATCTTATTCAAGAAACAAACAAATGTATTGTGACATTTGTGAAATGTTCAATCACAAAGACAGATAAATGCTTCTTTAATCAATATTGCTCTATCTGTGATATGAACAATCACTCCACCAAAAACTACTATTTCAACAAGTATTGTTTAATCTGTGACATGAACAATCACAATACATCTGATTGTTACTTCGATCAGAAGGGTTGAGAATTCTCCAACACAAGCCCATCTCAAAAACATCCACTGTGATGCATTCTGTCAGACCTCATTTTCATAATACTCAATCTAGGACACCTAGATCAACAAATGACAAGAACAATTTGAAGGAATTGAGGAAGGGTCAAAGAAATCATCTCACAATGAAACACCAACTTGACCTTCCAAAACAAAAATCTACTTTTGATAATGAAAAACAGACTAAATTTTTACAAAGAAACAAAGACCAACGATTTCATTACTCATCTGAATCCTCAGTAGATGTTGATGAGATGACTCAACCCATTCATTACCAAAAATCTCCCAGGACACCTCCATCCAAATTACAATTTAGAGGGAAATACCAGGAGGTCACCATCATGAATAGGAACGGGAAACCCAAGACCATCATGGCTTGGGTTCCTTATTCTAATTAGTTATTTTTGCTTGCAGGTTCATCCACACAGGTCTAATAGCTTATGGTACGTAGACAGTGGATGCTCCCGACACATGACTAGAGATCGTTCCCTCCTTCATGAATTCAAGCACATACAAGGAACTACTGTGGAATTTGGTATAGATTCAGAAGGTGGTAGAATTACAGGAGAAGGATTTGTGACGAACGGGATGCTAAGCTTTGTCAGAGTGAACTACTGTGAACAACTGAATTTCAATCTGCTAAGCGTGTCTCAGATCTGTGACAAGAAATATTCCACTCACTTTACAGACACTCATTGCTACATTCTGAAACCTGGATTTCAGATCTCTGAAGAATGGGTTGTCTTAAAGACACCGAGGAAGAATAATACATATGTCTTAAACCTGTGTTCTGCATCACCTAAAGAAGAAACATGTCTTTTGTCTAAAGCATCATTTGATGAGTCACAGCTTTGGCATAGACGTTTGGGGCACACCAACTTTAAAATTATAAACAAGTTAGTCAAAGGAAACCATGTCCTTGGTCTTCCCAAAAAGGAATTCAATTTTATTGATCAATGTTCAACGTGCCTCAAAGGCAATAGCTGGATTGAAGCAATTTGAAACCATTATTGGTGATCTCAATAAGAGGGTGACAAGAAGCAAGTCTAGTATTGAAAACATCTGTTTGTTCTCATGCTTTTTATGTCAAATAGTACCCAAAAACATCAAAGAGGCTCTTCAAGACAATAGCTGGATTGAAGCAATGCAGAAAGAATTGCTCCAATTCAAGAAGCAAGAAGTATGGCAACTGGTAGATCTTCCCGAAGGACAATACCCTATCGGTACCAGATGGCTATACAGGAACAAGACTAATGATAGAGGGATCGTCATCAGAAACAAAGCAAGACTAGTGGCACAGGGATACACTCAAGAAGAAGGAATCGACTATGACGAAGTGTTTGCACCTATTGGCAGACCAGAAGCAATCAGAATCTTTCTTGCATATTCCGCGTCCATGAAATTTACTATTTATCAAATGGATGTAAAGTGTGCCTTCCTGTATGGAAAGATTGCTAAGGAAGTCTATGTGAGTCAACCACCTGGCTTTGAAGATCCAGATTTCCCTCACAGAGTTTACAAGCTTGACAAAGCTCTGTATGGTCTTTATCAAGCACCAAGAAAGTGGTATGAGACTCTATCATCCTTTCTTCTTGAACATGGGTATGAAAGAGGAAAGATTGATCAGACTCTCTTCAAAAGAAAAAGAGGAATAGATACGCTGTTAGTTTAGATCTACGTGGATGACATTATATTTGGCTCGACAAACAAGCAACTCTACAAAAAATTTGAAGACCTTATGCACTCAAAGTTCCAAATGAGTGCTATGGGGGAACTCACCTTCTTTCTAGGGGTGCAAGTCCAACACACAGTAGATGAAATCTTCAACAATCAATCAAAATATGTGGAAACCATGTTGAAGAAATTTCACTTTTATGACTGTCAGTCTATCAGAACTCCTGTGGATACTAAAGTGAAGATTGGACCTGACCTTAAAGGCAAATCAGTGGATCAGAATCACTATTGATCAATGATTGGTTCACTTATGTATCTAACAGCCAGTAGGCCTGACATTATGTTTGGTGTTTGTGTGTGTGCCAGATATCAAGCTGATCCAAAAGAATCACATGTGAACACAGTCAAGAGGATATTCAGATATCTGAAGGGCAAACCAGCTCTTGGGTTATGGTATCTAAAGGAAGGAGAATTTAATCTTTGTGCCTACACAGAGAGTGATTATGGAGGATGCAACTTCAACAGAAAATCCACCTCTGGCGGTTGTCAATTTCTTAGTGCCAGACTAGTGTCCACAGCAAAAGCTGAGTATATTGCTACATCAGCATGTTGCTCTTAAGTACTCTGGATTCAAAACTAGATGCTTGATTATGGTTTTAACTTCTTGCACACACCAATTTCTATTGACAACACAGCAGCTGTCTTTGTAACTAATAATCCAGTTCAACACTCAAAAACAAAACATATTGTGATTAGATATCACTTTTTGAGAGACTGTGCTGAAAAAGGTTTAATCAAATTATTTCAAGTACCAACTGAAATTCAATTAGCTGATTTGTTTACCAAGGCATTTGAACCTAGTAGGTTTGAATTTCTGGTTCAGTCAATTGGCATGATTAACCTTACGTAAAAACCATGAAAAACATCAAAAACAATTAAAAACATCAGAAAACCACAAAAAGAAATCAAGTTTGATGAAGAAAAGAATTCTATGGGAAATGATATAATTACAGTCGTTATATCATTCACAATGCTTAATTTCAAATTGTGAAAGACTGAAATGACTTACCAGATATGTTGGTAGGCTCAACTTGGAAGAAAAGATACATGCAGTGATAAATTAAAGACCTATTCAATTGTGAAACACTCATCACAAAGTACAGGTATATATTGGCTTATCTGAATGCATGTGTGTAGTAGCCTAAACACACCAGGTAATGATAATTTATGAATCTCTTTCACCACATCATGTTCCATCATTATTTTGCTGAGCAAAGACCTGATGAAGCTTGCACATAGTGCAGATGTTATGATCCAAAAGATTCCTAATGTGAAACACATCCAAAATTGGATAAATCAACAAAGTAATACATTCCAAGTGAATGAACAAAAGAATCCTATCATGGATCACCTTCCAAAGTGAAGTGAATAGATTCCCAATGTGGATCATCATGAGAAAGGATCAAAGTAAAATAATCCTAATAAGGATTAGTGAAAATGAAATTTCATAACTTAAGTGACCTGGTAAGAAAAGCTGTGAAAAAGTTCTACCATGCATTGTATAAGGAGGGTTGATCATTCCATGCTTATGTGTATGAGGTACACATTGAATAATTAAACCAACCAAAACATGATAAAAGTCATTTGCATCAAAATATCAATCAGGTAGGAGTTAAGGAGGACAAACATACCTTCAATCTTCAAGTTCATGATCATGTCCATTTAATCATAAAGGATGCACAAGTGTAATGTAAGACTGATATGATCCCAACAAAGAGATAATTCTTTTCATTATTAATAATCAAACTAATATTCATAAGGTTATAAATCATTAAAGTTTCTATCCAAATGTGGATAAAAACTTTAGGGGGAGTAATTTAAAATTTTTGAGTAAGTCCAAATTTTTGTTTATTAACTTAACTTTGAAAACAAAACAAAAAGGATTTTTGTTGGTGTTGTTGCAAAAAGGCATACCATTATATCTCAGCTTATGCAGATTCTTAGAAGCATGATAAGTCCAAGATCTGTCAAAATTAGGAAACATGTATCACTTGTGACATACAAGTCAATCCAAGCAAGAATTGACAACTTCAACAGTCAACTTCATAAGAAAAATCAATCCAGGACAAATCTTCATAAGATGAATAATCAATTCAATCACATTAACTTTTGATTAAGTTCAAAAGTTAATGCAGGTAAGTGCATTGGTTAATGCGGGTGAAGGTAACCCATGCATGTAACTAATGCGGGTAACAGTATATTTTCAAGTGCAACTAATGCGGACAATGACTTTACTCTACCGCATTAGTGTGTTAAGTAAATGTGGATTTTACTCTACCGCATTTGCTACAATAGTCAAATGCGGATGAACATCTCTCTCTCGCATTTGCTACAGTGGAATGCTGACCAAGTGTTGTCAACCGCATTAGGTATGGTCACACAAATGTTGATTGACTTTGTTCTATCGCATTTGCTACTGTGTACAAATACTGATATGATGAAACAAGTAACAACACTACCACATTTGTTACAGTGTGTTAATGCTGATGAACAAAATCACAAGTTATTCTTCCGCATTTACTACAACCAATGCGGATAGTCAATGTTCTCAAATTTTAACTTCCGCATTTGCAACAGTACATAGATGCGGAAAGAATAAATAATAACAAAACTTCTGCATTCACAACAGTAGCCAAATGCGGATAGTCAAAGTCCAAAGTTTGGCTTCCGTATTTGCTACAGTTAACAAATGCGGATGACCAAAAGTCAAAAAATTAACCCTTCCACATTTGCTACAGTGCTGACCGCATTTGCTCTTAAACTTGTAAAATCTTGTAAAAGCCATTATTTGACTATTTAAAGGAATTTAAACGGGTCATTTAATACTTTTCAAAATTGAGTGACTTTATAGTGAGACGAGCGCAAACGCACAATACACCATCTTTGATCATCTTCATCATAAACAATCAAAGATTTCGTGTGATTCTACTCAATCTACTATTGTTATCGATTCTGAAACCACATTTTAATCGGAAACAAGGTGAAATTTCCATAAAATTCTTAATCAAGACCTAAGTTTCAGAATGTTAAACCTAAATCAATCAATGAACCAACTGATAATGAACAACACAAAAACATGTCTTATTGATGTAACATAATACACCTTTTCGACTTCAATGAGCATGCAAATCAACAGAAATTATTGTCATCATGAAAACCTTGATATTCATGTTTGTTTTAAGAACAGAGCATGATGAAAACCTTGATATTCACGGTTGTTGTAAGAACAGAGCATGATGAAATAATGAAACATGTGTAACAAATCAATGAAACAATATCTCATTAATGGTTCAAACATAGAAACTATGATTGTTGAATAACAAACTCACCATTTGCTATGACAACAATGCAACAGAAATGACAAGCATTCATCCTTGTCCATTTAAAGTCAAACTGATAACTAACACACATGTCTCTTGTGCAGATTACATGGCAAATCTTACATGGAGCAAGCTCCATAATGTCAGTGGTTATTTAAACCCTGATGTTCCTGAAGCAGAAGGACTTAAAGATATGATCAGATTCTTATCTACCACAAGGGTAGCCTATGCTATCACTATGAGACCCACAATTTATGAGAATCTCATCAGGTCCTTCTGGAACTCAGCTGAGGTAGCTGAAGTTGATGGTGTTAAAACATTAACTGGGAGAATCAACAATGATCTCACTCTGAGCATCACTGAAGATTCTGTTAGAAGATGCTTACAATTTGGTGATGATGTTAATGCATCTCTGGAGCTAGATGATGAAGAAATAACCACATTTTTTGCTGAAATTGGTTATGAAGGAGGATATGAAGCAAAACAAATTGTTAAAGGATTGGTTGATCTACCTTGGAGATTCCTAATTCATATGTTTCAACACTGTCTGTCCAAGAGAAAGACACGATGGAATGACATTCTAGTCATCACATCCTCAGCAATCTGTGCTCTCTGCACTAACAGGCCATTCAACATGTCTGCCTATGTTTTCAATGGCCTGATATCAAACATTCAAGAAAGGAGAAGATACAAGTTCTTGATGTATCCAAGATTTCTTCAATGCCTGATCAATGAATCACTCCCTGAGATTGCTAATGAGGGACCAGTGCTAGATATTCCTCACTATGATGCAAGATCTTACAAATACATTAAGAAGAGGGACCCAAGAAACTTTTATAGTGGTGCTCACTCACCTCTTCTTCCATGGATGATTCAGCAAATAAATCAAGAAGGTCAAGCACAAGAACAAGTTGCACCACAACCATCACCACAACTAACACCACAACCATCACCACAACCATCACCACAACCAACACCACAACCAGCACCACAACCAACACCACAACCATCACCACAACCAACACCAAATCCATCACCACAACCATCACCACAACCATCACCACAACTAACACCACAACCATCACCACAACCAACACTATAACCATCACCACAACCAACACCACAACCATCACCACAACTAACACCACAACCATCACCACAACCAACACCACAACCATCACCACAACCATCACCACAACCAACACCACAACCATCACCTCATTAATCACCTATATCACCATACCAACCTTTGCCATCCCATGATTACCCTGCTGAAGTTGGAGGATCACCTAGTGCTTCTAAAACATCCAAATCATCTTCTGATGAGGAGGATCATCATACTCAAATTCCTGCAAAGAGAACAACTTCTGAGACTGCTCCCTCAGAGAGCTTTGCTGAATCAAATGTAAATAGGCCTGATGAAAAAGATGAGTTGATCTTTGAACTGTTGCAAAAGGTTGAAAGAATGGAGAGAATACTGAATAGAAGGGCTAGAATAACTGATGATAGAATTCTAGAGCTTGATGAAAAGGAGCAGGAGCTGAAAGATCTCAAAGAAAAACATGAAGCTGAAATGAGGAGAAAGAAAAAGAAATTGAAACTTTAAAAGTTGTACTTGATCATTCAAGAGGAGAAGTCAGTGGCCATGTTGACACTCTTGCCATTCAAACTATAGCAATGGAAGAACAAGAAAACATTACAGAAGAACAAGCTGAAATCATCTCTAATCTTGAAAAAGAAATTGATAGCAAAAACAAAAGGATCTCTAAACTTGAGCTGATAATTGAGATTCAAAGAAGTGAAGTGGCTGATGATAAGAAAGATGAACAAGAAAAGGTTGATGATGAAGAACAAGAAAAGGTTGATAATGATGAGAACAAGTCTATTTCTGACAATGAAGAACAAGAAGGTGATACAAGTCAAACAAAGCATGAGGAACAAAGTCTAGAGATGGTGATATACTATGGAAAAACAGATGCTACTCACACTGAGAAAGCTGAATTTGAGGAACTTTTTAGTGCTTTAGACAACTTTACATCTAAAGAATTTAGTGTAGATGATGACTTTTGGGAATTTGTGAACAATCAAAGGACTGATTCTGACCCTATTGTATTCATCCCTAAATCTCCAGTTCCTTGGAGAAAGAGCTGAGCATGCAGATTGTCCCTGCAGTGTCATTGACTGATGAACAAAAAGAAAATATAAGAGAAATGTGTGAAAAGGAAAAAGAAAAAGAAAAGGAAACAGATAAGGAGATGGAAGATATAGAAGTGAATGATCAAGAACAAACCACTCTTAAGAAAATGCCTAAAGTGATTGAAAAGGCTAAAACTTCAAGTCCACAACTTCAAACATATTCAAGAAAGAGAAAATATCTAGCTGAAAAAGCTAAGGGTAAAAGGCCAGTGATTGAAGTAGAAAGTGTTAAGAAGTAGAAAGATGATCCAAGAAGCCTGACAGCAATTGCTGAATTTCTTGAAGAACATGAGCAGGTTGAAGCTCAATTAAAGAAACAATCTGTTATCATTGATCTAGAAGAAGGAGAGATAAATGTTGGATATGATACTAAAAAGGATGTTCATATGGACAGTCCTATGAAAATAGAACAATCAGTGGAAGAAATGGTGTCAAAAGCCCAAACTGATGACTTAATGATCAAAGCAATGTTTCTGATCAATCAAGGTTATGATCCAGATGAAGTATTTGGGATGACCTATGAAGGAATGAAGGAAGAGGAAGATAAAGTGAAAAAGCTGCTAGATCCAAATATTGAAACAGAATATGAAAAAGCAATCACCAAAGATGCTCCAATGCATAAAGAGTCTTCAATGAAGAAACCAACTGGGTATGAAAGACCACTGCCAAGAAAGGTTCCCCTACCCAAGTTGTCTTCAATCAAGAAATCATCCCCAACTCATGAACCACTATTTCCTGATCCTTATAGTATGACAGATAAGGAAATGAAGGATTACCTCACCAGTCAAGGCTTCACCAAAAGAAAATTGGCAAACATGAAGACTAATTCACTAAAAGCTGTAACACTTAGGTTGATAAATGATAAGAAAGAAAAGTTAAAGCAGTTAGAAGAAGAAGTGCTCAATAAGAAGCCAAGATCAAGAGTTTCTACACATGACATGGATCTTACTCATAAAGATCAAGACTATCTTGCATCTGTTATTCATAAATATCTAGATTGGTTTGCTGAATCCTCCCAACTAAAACTTCAGGAAGGGTTGACCATGGCTGAGATGATCAGAGGAGTATCTACTCCAAAAGGCAAACTAGACCAGAAAATTATTGCTTGGAAGTACGATAGTTCATGGAATATGTTTATGGTGAAAAGGATCTCTGGTCTAGTGCAATTTTTTACAGAGTACTCTGCTCTGGTAAATGCACTTGAGATTCATGACCTAAAAGAACTAGCTAATCTGGAGCTGATCAACCATAATGCCATGTTTAGAGGATATGAATTTGAAGGAATACTCAAAATGTTCAAGAGAACCAGCAACTTCAATTCATTGAAAGCAACATGTATGATAAAAGACAAAACATTCAAGAACCTCTGGAAATGAACAATCAAAACCAGCTGAAGAAGTAGTGTTTTTAGAACTTAGAGTGAAACCTACCGAATCATTGAAAAGAAAAATGGTAGCTGGTACACATTCCTCAACACCAATCTCAAATGTTTATTATGATGAGAAGACCGATGAATTGGTGATTGAGAGGAAGTGGGCAGGCAAAGAAGGTGTTGAAATCAGATTATTCAGTGGCTATGAAGTGAGACTACTGGAACAATCATACATTTAATACATATACACAAGGCACTTCAGAGAGATATCAAACAAATTAGGTCAAGAATATCTACATTTCTTTCCAAAGTGTATCAAAATATTGAAGATGGCTTATGATCAGATTAGTGTTAAGAGGGAGAAAAGGAAGAAGAAAAAGACACCTTTACAGCTGGGCAACATTATCAAACTTGAAGTTGATGTAGATGGTTCTCTTTTGATTCACAGGGATGGGCTATCAACAGTGTCTATTTTGGAATCAATTTCTCTAAAGAAACTACCACTTGAAGCCATTCATGATATGAGCCGAATGAAGATTCATGTACTAAGCAAGGACAAAATGTCAGATGCTCAAGATTTTGTCAACATGATCAAGGCAATTTTGGATCCAAGACAAGCAGCACCTTTTACACCACCAGAAGACCCAGAAGAATCATCACAACATCAATCACCTCCCAAACATTGAAGAAAACTAGGCTGTATAATCCTTAGGGGGAGTATTGTTGCACCCTGAAAGGATCATACATACCAACTCAATGGGTGAGTTGATGATTACTCTGCTGGAATCCCTTAAGTCCAAGAAGAAATGTGGATGAAATCTGCTAAGTAAAAGGAACAAGTGTTGTCTTCCGCATTTGTCAATGCGGAAGACATAATGCAAATACGGACTAGTATTTGCTCTTCCGCATTGACAAATGCGGAAGACTAAAAGTTAATGTGGACAAGACTTTGCTCATCCGCATTAGACAAATGCGGATGACCGAACAAATGCGCATAAGTATTTGTTCATCTACATTAACTAATGCGGATGACCAACATACTAATATGGATGATCAAGTGAAGAAATGCTGATCAAGTTAACTCATCCGCATTTGTCAATGCGGATGAACAAGCAAAGATGTGGATGAAGACTTAGACTAGTTTTGATGTAATAGTTTAGGGGTAGTTTAGTCATTTTGTAAAAGGCATCTTGTCTGCCTATAAATAGAATAGATAACCTCGTACTTGAGGTGACGGCTGATAGATAGAGAATTTTTGTTGTAATTATTCTCTGTAATTTATCAACTTTCATATATACAATACAAAAGCATTTAAGAGTAATTTTCTTGCATTGAATGTTCTTTGATTGTTTGTTTCTGCCATTCAATCACTGACTTGATTACCATATTTGATTCACAGTAAGAATCTCACTCTTACTCAACACCAATCATCTTCCTTCATCTTTCTCTTAGCCGCCTTTTGTTCTTTGAGAACTTGTAGCACATGCTGCTTAAGGTACTCAAATTCTATGTACTCATATGATAAGGGATGAAGTACAGCTGCCTGGTAGAGCCCTATGGCACTTTAGTAATTAATAATGTTTTTTCTATTAGCCTCCTTGTCTACCTGAGGTTATTCAGTTGCCAAAGCCTTTTTCTCAAGACTTTCATGAACTGGGGAGAGGGTAAGAGCATGTTTACACAACATTTTCTGCCTTCTTTCTTCCTTGATTTTGAGGAGCAACTTTGCATCCTCTACCTCCTTCCTCTCCATAGACAACTCTTTGTCTGCCATTTCATTCAATTCTTCTAAAGGGAGAGAGATTATCTCATCAATATCATAGTTCTTGGGCCCCAAATATTGTATCCTGGCTGCTCTTAACTCATCATTTTGAGCGTTTGGTCTGTGAGCAGCCCTGATAGCAACTTCTATGAAAATTAAGGACCCACCAGAACTTTGACCCCTTAGCTTCCTCTTCCTCTCTCTCTCTCTCTCCTCCTCCTCAATCTCCTCAAGATTCAGTATCCTTTTCCCTTTTTTATCCATAGACCTTTGTGACTCAGTATGGAGAGCGATTTGGCCTTCATTGTCTAATTTAGCAGTCAGACTCTGGCCAGAGAGAGGCTGTGAGACATCTTCACTGGCAGGTGTTTCACTAAGGAAATAGGATGCTGAACTTGTTGGTTCTATGACAGTACTCACAGGTTTTGTCACTGGGCCTTCAATCAAGGTTTTCCCTTTAAAGCTAATCTTAGGATACACCTCAACATCCATTTGACCAATGACATTTCCTGCTCACAATTTTCTTCTTGCTTTGTACACTTCATCAATCATGTCTTGTATCCTTTCAGCCATCCTTTCAACTTGCCTATGATGACTAGATTGGTAAGTGGTATGTTAAAAAGATTAAGACCTTTATAGTAGTTCAAGATCTGAAATTTGAAGATCTTTTGTTGCCCTTGAAGTCTATGAAATATGAAGGCTCTTCTCTTAGCGTCATACCTCCACCCTTGTATGTAATTTGAAGCCCCTTGTGGTGGGGATGACATTGCCCTTGGAATACCCTCCTTAAACAAAATCTGAATGTGTGAGTCCATATCAATGTGAACTTGAGGAGGTTGCTTCGTATGGACAATTTCAAGTGAGGGTGGTGAATTCTCTATGTCCATAATCTATGAAGAACTCCCAAGTTATATGATTGTTAAGACTTTCTCCTCCTTTTTGGTAGCATCACCTTCTTGCATAGGTGAGTTAGGAGTTAGGTTTATCACATCCACAAGTTCTTGTGTTCATGGATGAGCTCTTCTTAAAGCTCTCCTAGCTAGTTTCTCCTTGAGATAAGAAATCTAAGTTATATATGTTTTTATATTCGCAAGGTCACGAACCAAAACTTTGGTCAATGGAGTGCTAACACATAGCAATAGTTGTTTGAATTTTTTTATTTCAACCATTCAAGTCTAACATAAATAATATATGGGTAAATATGTAAACATCATTTACATTGGTTAGATAATAATCCACATTTAAGTTAGAAAAGTAATACAATTACAAGTAAAATAGATTATTTGCCTAAATTTGATCTAACTAAAGTAAAAACTTGATACACTCATCCAATACAGATTGACTTTCTTTTAAATACGAGATAGGACTAATTTAAAAAATGTTCCGCACGAAGTTAGAAAAGAGTTAAGCACTAATACATCAAATTGGAAGAAGAAATTAAATGACAAAATCATAAAATAGCCCAATTAGCTCAATCCACCTCAAACTTATGAGTGCAGTTCTTGGTTTGATGTCACCTATATATTCTCCATTGAAGTTTGTTATTTTTTACCATCTCATTACAGGCATGCAAAATGCTCCAAACTATTATCAAGATTGCCGCCTAGATCATTCCAGCCTTCACTTGTACCCTTGAGTAATTCATGAAGCTTCACAAGATTATTACTTGAAAATGCATAAAAATAGGCAAGTACTTCACCTTTGAAGCAATCTTTGTTCATTCTTTGCTCAAAATTTTTCAAGAAATGAAGATATTTTTATTCAATTCTCGATCTTCATTTCTAAAGAGACATAATGTCACTACCCCACTGATAGCGAAAACATGAGGATACAATGGACATAATTGTCAAAAACACATTGGAGTTTACGAGAATCGTTAAATGCATTCTTCATTAATGGATTATAACGTCACCCAACACATAAAGAACTAGTGCCAAGTGTATCCATTACCATAACAAAATGTCAATGAAGTACAAACTTTGTTCTAAATTTTCAAACCGAAATAACCTGGGCAAAACATGCCCAGCTAATTACAAAGTAATTCAAAATGAACATACAAATACAAGAAAAACATCAAACAGACATAATCCAAAACCATTCAAATTATCTATTTCTCATAAATAAGTGGTCATATATGACAATCTCTTATTCCAAACCAGTGATTATCACTACTTGAAAAATATGCTCTAAAAAGTCAACATACTTTGGTTAGTTCAGAGGTTTAAATTGTCAAAATAAGTTGTCAAGTGTAATTCAACTATAATAACTATGTGTGAATAAGTACATAAGAAGTTGAAGACGCCAACACAAGCTCATGATAAAACCTAACTATGTACAAGCCCCAAGAGCAAGCATATACACATCACAAACTATATTATATTCACCCAAGGGTTCATTTAGGCTAAGTCGGTCCTAACTAGCATACTGAAAACAATGATGGGGTGTCAACTTGTTAGTACTAGCAATACCTCTTTACGGATCCCAAACCAAAGTTAAATAATCATGATCTTAGAGCAGAGGGAGTGAAGACAAAACACGTATATCAAGGATATGTAGACTTAATATTATTACCCAAATCACATATATCAGCCCAATCTAAGTTTCAAACCATGACAAAATCAAAACAATTGAGCATGTTTTTCACCCAAGTAAAACACACAATAAAAGGATAGTGAAACTCACCTCAATAATAGAATATGTACAAATGTCTACGGGTCCAAATATCCCTAAATAACTATAGTTATCAAACTAAATCCAAAATACTAAGGGTTTGAATAACCTAATTGGTTGTAATCAAAGTAGTCAAGTACTTAATGTCCAATCATGTACTTGGTCATTTAAGTATGTTGTTTATTATACATGAAAGTTCAATTTCCTTTCATTATAGTTTCCAATCCCGAGTCCTTACGTTCGTTGTTCTCTTCACGTTCCTATCATAGTTTACATTCAACAATGTACTAGTCTTAGTTTGAGTTTAATGATTAGTTAACCTTAGGTTTCTTAACATTAAACACCTTTTGTTTCATTATTAATCATGTTTATTGACTTAGTATTGATGTTCAAACATTAATCTTAAAGTTCGTATATTAGTTGAAATATTTCAACATGTTAAGTTATATGTGCACTAATATTGCATAGGTTGCATGAAGATTGAGAAAGACAACAAAACATCACAAATGGTATCATTGGAAAACTAAAACCTAAGCTAAATCCTAGAAAAAAGTCAACTAAAATGGATGAAGTATATGAAATATATTACCACATGAACATAGACTAACAATTTTCTCAAAAATTTCACATTTAGACCTTTGATTTTGTTTCGATTGTTTGGAATACCAAATGATGTCAGCTTAAGATGAGACCACTTGATTTAGTTAGATGACTCTCTAAATTTAGTTTTAGACATAAAATTTAACCTAATTAGGCTTTTTAACCAAAATATAACCTATATAGGTTTATATAACTCCCAAACACTTTTTGTCTAATTTCCAACATTTCTCTAATTTATTCAAAACTAAATTATTTTATTATGTTTGACCGAAGACTCAATCCATAAACTTATTTGATATTCCAATTGACCCATTTACTAAATTAGATCATTAGTAACCATTCAATCAGTTTCATCTCATTACAATGTTTTATGATGTTGCTTCGTGTATTTCTTTAGCATCAAGGTTCAATCTTTAACGCATCCATTCCAGTTTATGTGTTGTTTATTATTCATTTAGTCTTTTAGTGAAAAGGTGTAACACCCGGTTATTTCCTTTGAAGCCAAAGAAAGAAGAAAAAAGAGAGAAAAGAAATAAAGTCTAAGTTGAGGGACCAATCTTGCCAAAAGAGGGAAAAGTTTGAAAGGGGTGGGTGTAAAGGGGGCATGGCACCCTATTTTCCTCTTATTCTCCCCCTTTTATTTGGCCAAGAGAGAAGAAAAGAAGAGAAAAGGGCAAAAGCTAGGGTTTCTTTAAGAATCAAGTGCAAAAGTCGAAGTCAAGCGGGTTTGTGGGAAACTATACCCGAAGAGGCTGTCAAGGTGAGTTCTAGGACCCCTTCTTTACAAGTTTTTGACTGATTTTGAGGCTGGAACACATAGCAAATCGTTTTTGGTGTGTTGGGGTGTGGAACCCGTTTATGTGTATGTTTGTGTGGGTGTGCGACCAGGTGGGCTCGTGTTTGAGCTTGTGATGCTTGAATGATGTTGTGGTTATGTTTCTAGGACTAAGGATGGTTGGTTTAAGCCTAGAACATGTTAGAAAGGGGTTGGAGGCCGAAATCTGCAGTTCAGGTTCGAAGAGACTACAATTCTGCACCCAGCTAGGGCTCATGCTACTAGAACTCCATGCGCCCGAATGTCATGCGACTGGAGGCCATATGGCCGAATGTCATACGACTGGAGGCCATGCGGCCAAATGTCATGCGACTGAAGTCCATACGCCCGAAAGGAATGCGATTGAAGGAAATACGGCCGAAAGGCATGCGACTGGAGGAAATGCGGCCAAAAGTCATGCGAAAGAAGGCCATACGCCTGAATGCCATGCGACTGAGGGTCATATGCATGGAAGTTATGCGATTGAGAGTCCATACGCCTAAGTGTCCATTCGCCCCATAGTGTCCTTACGCCTAAGTGTTCTCGTGCGCCTGGAAAGCCATGTGACTGAATAGTGCCCATGTGCCCAAATAGGGCTCATGCGCCCGAAAAGAACATAGTCAGTGCAGATGTAGGCTCTGACTTGGGAGGTTCCCGGGGGCTATGTAAGTTGACTTTTTGAAGTCATAGATGATGTGATGGGCTCATGTGAGATTGATGCTTATGCATGATGGTATGTATGGTGTATGTTATGTATGTATGATGATGCCCTGTATGGTAATGTTGTATGTTCATGTTTATGTTCCCTTAATATGAATGATTATTTTCCCGTGGCTTTACGTTGAATGATTAATGAATGAAATGAAAAGTATTATGTAACGTAAAGTGGAAGATAATGAAAAGAGGAACGTAAAGAAAGAATGAATCCATGCATTAATGAACGAAGGAAAGTAAAGAAAGTCTTGCAAGCACTGTATAGAGAAACGCACTCAATGAATAGTGTCAGTTCAACGGTATGTGGGATAGCTACCCCAAAAGGATGCACACCGGGGTCTTTCTTTGTGATTGACCATTTAGATGGAACTTTTGTCGCTTACCCTAGGTATTGTGGTCAGGCCACCGAACGCCATGACTGGGGGTCTATGATAGACCTCAGCCTAGTACCCGCTTTATGCATGACGGTGTGGTATATCACATGGCAATGGTATACTTGAATTTACCCTAGGTATTGTGGTCAGGCCACTAGGCTCCATGACTAGGGGTCTATGATAGACCTCAGCCCATTACCCGCTTTATGCATGACGGTGGGGTAAAGTTCATGGTTTTGGTATGGAATGTAAAAAAGTAAAGATGAACGTACAAATGAAAGTAATTTATGAAAGTGAATGATAATGTCGTACGATGAATGAACGAAGTTAACGAATGAATGATGAAGATAATAATGATATTATCTATGTTTACGTATGATGTGTGACCACATACAAAAGTAAGAACGGTTTTAAATGAAAGTAAAGTATGTTTTATTTTAAAACTAGAACTCACTCAGCAACCCTGACTTTTATGTGTTCCCAGTTGGCAGGTAAAGTTGCTGAGGATGGCACGGGGTGGCTACTTGGCTCTTTTGGATGGCATTCTTTTGTTTAATGTTTTGCATTGTAATGCAAACAAATGATATTATGTAACGAATGTTGTATTATTTTGCAAAAGCTTTTTTAATGAAAATGTTGTTTTTAATGTTTCCGCTGCAATGTTTATTTCAAGTTAATGTAATTATATGTTTTATGTGCGATGATTGGCCAGTTGTAAGTGTCCCGAAAACGGGGCCTTTCAAAAGGTGTTCTGAAGTTCTTTATAATGACCATCATCCTATGCAATAGAATCAATACAAATATGAATACAAACCAAAATCACTAAAACTAGGATTTACCAATTCTTGACGATCCAAACTTCGAATAACACAAATCTTCAACATTTAATCCAAAAAAATCAATAACACATCATCGTTAGTTAAAGATTTGATGATTACAAATAAAGAACAAGAATAGCAAGAACAAATGAATAGCAAATAATCAAATCAAAACAAATAGCTTTACTAGAATGCTTAGGTGATTAACAGAGTTCCAAATCAAGTCTTGATCACTAGAACTTGTCCTAAAATAATAAAAATAAAAGTTGTGGTGATTAATGATAATAAAGAACAAGGAAAAAGGGATGGTCGCTAGAGTTTACAATTCGAGAGCAAACTTGAATACTAAGTTTGTGAAAATAAAAGAAAACAAAAGGAGAACCCCCCCCCCCTCTTTTTTGGTGATCTTGGCCACAACAAGGGAGGGCAACGACCAGGTCCTTGGCCCCTATCACACAACCCCCCCCCCTTTTGCGTTTTTACGCGTCTTTTAAGCTATTATGCGACATATAAGTCGGAATTATTTACTATTGGCTACATTATATTGAATAGCAATCTTTAGGTAAACTATATCGTTGTATGTCTTTTTTGCGTTTTTAACATATATTTTTATAAATTTATGATTTCTGAGTTTTAAGTTACTATTTCGACACAAAACCATCATGCCAAAACCAATCAGGGGAACCACTGTCTCCAATTCTAAAGCTTATTTTGTCTCTATTGGGCTCGTATTATATATCTCATGTATAATATGTGTCTATACATGTCTAAGTCTCTAATCACAATACAAGTTAAAAGACCAGTCAACTTTGGGTCAAAGTTAAAGTCAAAAGTCTAAAGGCCAAGTCAACGCATATATTTTGATGACAAATGTTAGTGATAAAGTAGTATCTAATTGAAAACCCACCTCAACATGTAGGAATTTCATCCAAATTATATGTAATATTAATTATCAAGTGATTTATGCATAGGGATCTAGTACCCCATGCTTATTAAGTGATTTGTGATTGAGAGTATTGTACCATGTGCTTAATGGGTTGTAACAACCTTGTTATACCATGTGCTATAGAAAGGTTGATGCATCCAAAACAACCCAAGTGCTTCATGCATGTGTGCACTTAGTACTAAGTAGAAGTTACTTTGGAAGTTTCATACTCTGCACAAGAAAATATTAAGTATGAAATCTTCTTATGCCAAGACCAATATCTTCCGAAGCCAAAAGTAAAGTCTTCCGAAGCTTTAAAGACAAAGTCTTCTAAAGCCAAATAAAGTTAAGATTTATTTCTTCTGAAGACTTTGAAGAACATGCTTTCTCTGACGTACATTTCATAAAGCTGACCAACTTTCCGCTGTAACTCTGAAGACTCACCAACTTATACATGTTGGTGAAAGGTTTATGCTTTTTGTAACTCTACATTGAGGTCTTGAGTCTGTAACTTTCTACTTTATGTACTTTTATCACTTTTTCAATATATTAGGATGTGAGATATGGCATGTTATAGTCACTAGTCAAAAGACAAATTCGTATTTTGACTTTACATTGATCTTGTTGTTGTTTAGATTAATGTTTCCAATTGACCTACAAAGTATGGCCGGCTGTAGGATGTAGTATAAAGTGTCTCAAGTCCTTTTATATTTTTCTTATGCTTTGTATCACTTGTAAAAGAACTTGAGAAGCAATATACTACAATCTTGAAAATCTTTGATACTTGGTATTAAAGAATGGAAGGCTTTATCAAGTCACGGACTCTAGGATGTGGGAATCTGTTATCTCAGTACCTTACATACCAAGCACCTCATTAGCTACTGCTAGAGGTGGTATGATTCCAAAGGCTATGGCTGACTATTCTAAAAAGGACAGGAAGAAAATAGAGATTGATCAGAAGGCCATGACAACCCTTCAAACGGCACTGTCAAACTCCATATACAGAGGCTTCAAGAAGTGTAAAACTGTTAAACAACTATGGGATGCACTGAAGCTGATGTATGAGGGATCAAATGAAGCCAAAGAGAACAAGAAGGATCTCCTAAAGCAATAGTGTGAGAACTTCACCTTCAAAACAGGTGAAACTATGACTCAATAATACTTCAGGTATGTTGAGATTATGGACACTGTAATAGATGTTGGAGTGACTCTTGAGAACAGGGACATTGTAAGAAGTTTATGTCCTCTTATCCTAGACAATGGACATATTATTGTGTTGTTATTAACAGAATTGAGAACCTTAAGAGTTGTATGTTATTCTTAGTGGATACAAGATGGAGATGAACATGCAAAATCCATATGGTAACTCCAACAAGCAACTGAGTTCAGTCCTTCATGTTGTTGAAAGGGATTGGATACGGATGGAAATAAACATGCAAGGTTCATCCGGTAACTCTACCAATAAACTTAGTTTAGCCATTCATGTGGTTGAAATGGATAGCATGTAACCATAGCATCATCTTATATGCTACCCTGACAACTAACAATGGCTCCCTTCATCACCTTCCCGGAGACACAAAGAAAAACTATGCTCAAGAAAGCCCATTACAAGAGACAAGCTTATCACAAGACTTTATGTCTTCTGATGAAAGCACGGGAAAATTTCTCTTCACCCTTGAAGATCTAGACTGTATCCATCTAGATGACCTGGAATACATGGAGATAGTTCAGCAAATGTCTCTACTCACTCATAGAGCCAAGAAGTTCTTCAAGAGGACAGGGAGGAAGTTCCAAGCAATACAACTAGTGGAAAGTTTGGGCTGGACACAAGCAAAGTAAAGTGTTACAACTGTAACCAAATGGGTCACTTAAAAAGAGAGTGAAAGGCACCAAGGACAAATGGTAGCCAAGCACAAGCCAGGACAAACTACACTAATAAAGCAACCTAGAATGAGAAGCCAAAGCATCAAGCTACAGTTGCAGTTGAAGAAGGAGGCTTTGATTAGAGCTTTCAGGTGGAAGATGCATCTCCAACCCAAGCACCGACGGTTGAGCATGATGAAGCAAAGGTACTAAAACATATTTGTACACATGAATGTATTGCTAAAGTAAATAGATACAGGTCCCACAACTTAAAGATGAGATCTGATCTTGAGTCCTTAATATCTTAAACATGTTTTTAAAATAGCTGAAAATGATTATAAACTAAAGATTGAGAAGTTAGAGAAAACCATTTCAACTCTTAAACATGAATATACCAACTACAGGACTGAGATTAAAGACCTAAAAACTAAGTTGACTGAATGCCAGGCTGAGCTTGTGATCAGAAAAGCCAAGGCAAAAAATGTGTTCTTGAAGAAGAGACCTTTAAGAACATAATATCCTCATCCTTTCATGCAAAAGTTTGTTATCAAAATAAGTAGGGATTAGGATCTAGTGAGATAGCTCCTCCACACACAACCTTGTGTATAAGATCTCCTAGGTATGGAACTTCTAAAAATAAGCTTCCCCTCATAGACCCCATGACTGAAGTGGATGAAGAAGAGATAGTGAAGGATGCTTCTAAGAAGAATGAAGAAGAGCATTCTAAGAAGGGTCACTATCCTTCTAAGGAGAGTAAGAAGGTTGGGATGACCAAGTCAATAAGGAAGAACTTGATTAGGAAGAGAAAGAGGAAGGCAAAGAAGGCTCAAGAGATCAAGGCCACCTTTAATTCTAAGCGGAAACAAGTGTTTATCTCTGCATGTTTTGAGGTGGTTAAGACTAAAGAAACAAACTTAAACTCTAGTACCAAGAGTTCTATTTTATGTCCAACTCATCCCAACACCAATTAGAAGGCTGATCAATTGTGATCAATTGGCTAGCTCAGTCCTGCTCCCTGCTCCTGCTTCACTCAAAGCTTCGACTACTAAACCCTTAGTGTATGCTTCAGACGAACAGATCTTGGAGGTTATTGCCAAGATACTGTCCCTGGTCCATGATTTAATCTCGATCAATGATCTCCCAAGATATTTTGCAATGAATCTGATCATGATCTCTAGTCCTCTCTCTTTCTAATGCATCATAACTTGCCCATCTTGAGTTAATTTCTTCAACTTCAAGTCTCCTGATCTCTGAGTCAAGCTGTGCAGTATCGAACCCTTGTCTATACAGTTGATCAATAATGGCATCCATTGATTTACTATGTGTAGCATCTGCCATTTTGATCATCTCAATCGAGTTGGAGTTCTTTCTCTTTTCCTTAACCCTTCCTCTTCTTATATTGACATGAAATTCTTTGTGACTTCACCCACTTGATCATTTTCGGTTCCCTTCACAGACTCCTCCTTCTCATTTCCTTTTCTTTCAGTTTGCTCTTCCTCTTACTTTCACTGACTGACTCCCCCCTTTTTGGTTGCATTGGTTGCAGGGTTTGAGTAGCAGAAAGCCTTGTGCGCACAATCTCCTCCACCAGGGGTGTATGATTGAGGAAGCCTCTCATCCATGGTTTTGATCACAATGTCTGTGATTGGGGTGATGAGAGGTAGGTTTGCTAAAAGAGAACAACTGTTTGCTCAGAGGGTTTCTGTCCCTGAGAAGCAGTGCCAGATACAGAAGCTGGTGGCTTGGGAGTTTTGAGTGGCTGAGTGTGTGGGAGACCTTCAGGTGAAGGTGCCATCTGTGGGTTTATGTTGGTGGCAGATGGACTTGCTTCTTGAGAGAATTGGTCAAGTAGTCTTTGTAGTCTACTGACTTCTTCCTCAAGAATTGTGTTCTGTGCCAGAACATCATAAAAGAAGCCCAGGTCATCATCAACAGATGTTGAATCACCTGACCTCCTGCTTGTAGCAGGATGTACATGCACTGGGTTGTAGACCAGTTTTAGCATGTGCCCCTTTTCTTTGAACTGGGGACTTCCAGCCTCAGGACTATGTCCTTCATTAGCTGTTGCCTCTAGTGAGGTCTTAACTATGTTACCAGCCTCATTCTGATCATGTGCTGATTCAGAAGAGGTGGCAGCCTCACTAGATGTTCTAATCTCCATATCCACACCAAGAGATAGAACTGTAAACCCCGGTGTGTGGGTTGTCAGAAGCATGGTGATCCTCGTCCTCAATAGCTGTGGTTCTCCCCTTTGTTGGTGGTTGTTGGGGAGGAGGAGAGGCATGCAGCTGAGTCAGCACGTTTGCAATGATAATGGTTGGACTTTGGGGGGCGGTTGCATGGGGAGATGGGGTAAAAGCAATGTGCACCTGGGGAGAATGGTGCTCTTCAATGGCAATCTCCTCAAATGAGGAAGATCCAGATTTGTGGGTACCCCTTCTGTGGTTGCTGCAGGCTCCTTTTGAGAGGAATCCTGAGCGGCTGTGGCTGGTGAAGTCCTTGTATCCACTAGGGGGTTTAACCAGTGGATATAGCCTGCGTTTGTGTTGCAGGGGCATCCTCAGGGGACTCATTTCCCTGAGTAGACTTTTTGGTCTTCTTTTTAGTGGGTTGGGTGGGGACTTTGGATTTGGAGGTGGTGGCTGTGGGTTCCAGCTGCGTGGTTTTGGCAACTTGGCAGCCATTTTGAGTGATTGGTCAGAGTTGTGCCGGGAGTATACTTCAGGCAATACAGCCATAGCAGGGACTCCCAGGCCAACAAGTCCCTCAGCTTGAAGCTGGTTTTCAATTATGGCCATTATGAACCGAGGATATAATATCCAACAGTTAGCAGTTTGTTTTTGGGCCATATCCTTGAGCTCAGAAAATAGTATTTCAGAAAAGTTTAAAGGTTGTTGCTCAAGGATGGAGTACATTACCTGTTGCCACCTTGTGGACATTTGATCCATGATGAAGTCTTGGAGGCAGGCATACATTTACCATATGAAAATGAGACGTTCGGCATCGGGAAAGTTTCTTCAGTATGGTAGATGCACTTCAGGTTACCCTGGTATCCATGGCGAGCAATGATTGATTTGTTGTGCCCTTTGGATAACCAGTTGGGAAAGTGGCATCATCCAGATTAAGGGTTTGGCGAAGAGTGTCTGGAGTAATGACCACTTTTTGGCCATGGAAAAACGATTGAAGAGACTCTGTGTCATTCACTCAGAGACCAGAGTGACGTTTGTCCAGAATTGGTTAAGGATTCGGCATATATGGTGGGATTTACCAGAAAAGCCGTTTTGTAGGGTGACTGAACCATTAAATCAATGGCGTTGTGAAACTTGGTCCAGTATGGCGATTTTGTGAGATGAGCGACACAGTTGTGTCGAGGTTTTAGTTGCATGGTCGCCATTGATGAAGAGAGTTACAGAGTTTTTTGACTGTTAGGTTTGAGAAGAGAAGATAAAAACTTTGAAGGTGGGATAAGGTAATTTAAAGGGTCGGGTTAGAAAACGACTAAAGGTTTTGGTGTGAGTCATCAGTTGTTGAAACTACTGATGACGTGGTATTAACTTTTAGAGGTTGAAAGACTGACCGTTATGGTGTGATCAGCAGTTGTTATAAAACAACTGAAGACGTGGTTTTAACCGTCAGACGTTAAAACAGCTGAAGTCTTTAATTTTGTCATCAGTATTATAAAACTACTGAAGACAGTTTTGACTTCAGGTGATGAAACAACTGAAGACTTGGTATTAGTCATCAGTAGTTGTGAAATACTGAAGACAGTGTTTTGTCAGCAGTTGTTGTAAGCAGCTGAAGACTTGGTTTAGTCTTCAGTAGTTGTAAACTACTGAAGACAGTTTTGGGCTTTAGTTGTTTTAATGAAACAGCAGTTGTAGAAACAACTGAAGAGTAATTACTCATCAGCTGTTTTCGTCAATTCATAGCTTTTCAGCTGTTTCAGTCTGACCTTCACGCTTACTCATCAGACTTAGATCTGAGTTTCAGACGTTTCATTGGTCATCAGTACTTATCTGCATTTCTGACATCAGTAGTTGTGGCTACAACAGCTGTTGTGACTACATAGGTTGTAACTACATCAGCTGTTTTAACAAATAAAGTACTTGAGTACTGAGAAGTAAGCTTCAGTTTAAAGAAAACTTCCGGTGGGAAAATAACTTCAGTACTATATATATATGAATAATAAACTAATGATCATCAGTACTTGTGAGCTGAGATCATCAGTAGTTGTCACTTATTCTAGCTGCAGCATACCAAGCCTTAACACCAGGTTGTGGAAAGTTGAACTATCCAAAGGCTTAGTAAAAATGTCTGCAAGCTCATCAGCACTAGGAACAAATTTTGGATCAATCAGACCTTTTTCAAAACAATCTCTAATAAAATGGTGTCTGATTTCAATATGTTTAGTCCTAGAGTGCTGGACAGGATTCTTGACAATACAAAGAGCTGAAGAGCTGTCCATTAACAATGGGGTCTTAGTCTCTGTTATGCCATAATCCAATAGTTGGTTTTGAAGCCAGAGTACCTGAGATGTACAGCTTGCAGCGGCAATGTACTCTGCTTCAGCAGTTGATGTAGCAACTGAGGTCGTTTCTTGCTCTGCCAAGAAATCAAGCAGTTGCCTAGGAATTGACATCCACCAGAAGTTGATTTCCTGGTCAACTTACACCCTGCATAGTCACTGTCAGAAAAAGCAACTAATTTACCAGAATGTCTAGTAGAATACCATAAACCTAGAGATGGAGTGCCTTGCAGATATCTAAAAATCCTCTTGACTGCAATCAAATGAGACTCCTTAGGTGCAGCCTGAAATCTAGCACAAACACATGTAGCAAACATAATATCTGGTCTAGAAGCTGTTAAATACATCAAGGACCCAATCATACATCTGTAAAGTGTTCATCAACCACTTTACCTTTCTGATCTGTATCCAGTTGTGTGGTGCTGCACATGGGGGTAGAACAGGGCTTACAGTTTTGTAAATCAAACTTTTCCAAAAGATCTTTTGTGTATTTGGACTGATGAATGAAGATTCCATCAGCTTTTTGTTTGATTTGCATACCCAGAAAGAACTGTAATTCTCCCATGGCACTCATTTCAAACTTCTGTTGCATCAACTTTGTAAAGGCATCACACAACTGTGTATCAGAGGATGCAAAAATAATATCATCTACATAAATTTGAACAAGTAGATTATGCTGCCCAGCTTTCTTAATGAATAAAGTCTTATCTATGGAGCCTCTAGTGAAATTATTTTCCAGAAGAAAGTTTGATAATGTCTCATACCAGGCTCTAAGAGCTTGTTTCAACCCATAAAGAGCCTTATCAAGCTTATACACCCAATTAGGATGTTTATTGTCCTCAAAGCCTGGTGGTTGACATACATAAACCTCTTCTTTAATTTTCCCATACAAAAATACACTTTTGACATCCATTTGAAAAACTTTAAGGTTTTGATAAGCAGCATAAGCTAAAAACAATCGAATTGCTTCCAGTCTGGCTACAGGGGCAAAGGTTTCATCATAATCAATACCTTCTTCTTGTGCAAACCTCTGAACAACCAGTCTGGCCTTGTTCTTAACAATAAGCCCATTTTCATTAGTTTTGTTCCTAAACACCCATTTAGTGCCTATTGCACACTTACCTGGATGTAGAGGAACCAGTTCCCACACTTGTTGTTTCTTGAACTGAAGAAGCTCAAGCTGCATGGCATCAACCCATCCATTGTCTTTAAAGCAATGTGATAATTCTTTGGCTCTTGCTGACTGATGAAGAGAGCATAAAAGCATAAATTTGACAATTGAATTCTTGTTGATACGCCAGCAGTGATATCACCAATGATTTGAGACATAGGGTGATTCTTCAGATCTTGATACACAATGAGATCTATGCAAGTGTTTGTAGCAGGCTCAGCAGCAACAGATGGTGATGGTGAATCATTTCCTTGAAACCAATCAGTGGATGGTAATTCAAAGGAAGTTGAATTTGAAGAAATCTCATCAGCATTTGTTGTGGATGGTGCTACTGGAGCTACAGGACCATCAGGTCTAGCTGAATCAGGCAATTGATCACTAAACCTGAAGAGGTGAGTACTGCTATCATCATCTGCAGCAGCACTAGCAGAACCACCAGGTGGTGAACTGTTGACAGGAGCAACAGCAGGAGTTTGATAAGGAACATATTGCAGTAAGTCCAAATCAATATCTCCATAGGGCTTTGTGGAATCTTGTCCTTTGGAGATTCATTAAACTTAACATGTAGAGTCTCTTCAACCGTCTTGTTTCCATAGTTGAAGACTCTGTATGCTTTGCAAGTTGATGAATAACCAACAAAGTACCCTGCATCCACCTTAGGATCAAATTTTTGGAGTTGATCCCGTGTGTTGAGAATGAAACAAGGACACCCAAATGCTCTGAAGAATGAAATTAGAGGGGCCAAATGATGAAGAACTTCATATGGAGTCTTCATCAACCTCTGATTTACTAGAACTCTATTCTGTACATAGCAAGTTGTATTGACAGCTTCAGCCAAAAAGTCATTGGCAGTCCAGAATCAGCCAACATGGACCTTGCAGCTTCAATAAGGGTCCTGTTCTTTCTCTCCACTACTCCATTTTGCTCAGGAGTTCTTGGGATGCTATACTGCCTCTTGATTCCCTTTGATAAGTAAAACTCATCAAGTGTGTGGTTTCTGAATTCAGTACCATTGTCACTCCTCACACACTTAACTGGTAGGGAATACTGCTTCTCAAGTGTAACACAAAGTTCATAATGGACTGCGCAGCCTCATCCTTTGAATGCAAGAAGACAGTCCATACAAATCTGGAGTAATCATCCACAATTACCAGACAGTATTTCTTCTTAGCCATACTCATCACTCTCACAGGACCAAGAGATCCATGTGAAGAAGCTGTAAGCAGGCAGTGGACTTAGGTTCTTCTATGGAGGGAAATGAAGTTTTGTGCTGTTTTCCTTTTAAACAAGCAGTGCAGTTATCTTCACACTTGAACTCCTTCATAGGCAGTCCCCTTACTAAACCATGGTTTATCAGCTGATTTATGTTTTTGAGATTAACATGACCTAGCCTTCTATGCCATAGAATAGATTCTTGAGGGGAAGCCTTAGAAAATAGGCAAGGATGGACTTTGAGATCTATTTTCTTGGAAAGATCTAAGGCATACACTCTTCCTGTCCTGTTGGCCTTTAGGAGAGTGTGTTCATCCAACACCTTATCAATCGAACTTAGAACTTTGGATGACAGAATCCGACAGTTCTGACTGGTGAAAAGAGCAACATGGCCTTTGTCACACATTTGACTGACACTCAAGAGGTTGTACTTGAGATTTTCCACATGGTTAACATCATCAAACTTTATTTCCCCATTGGAAACAAAGCCTTTGCCGATGATGTAACCTTTTGCATCATTGACAAATGACACAAACCCCTTCCTTCCTTGAGAGTAGTCATTAAGAAGTGATCTGTTTCCTGTCATATGCATGGATCCTCCACTGTCTACATACCAGATGCCTCTGAGGTATGTTGAAGAACCCTGCAAAATACAACAAATTAGTTAGATTTTGAGACCCAAACCTTTTTGTTCTTGGGCTTGTTCTCATCAACAGATGGTAAACTAACATGTTTGTTGGAAACAACAGCCTGAGAGGAAGAAACTGGTGAAGAAAAGGAATCCTTTGGCGTGGACCTCCTTTTCTGTGGTTTCAACATAGGAACATCTAATTGGTTAACTCTTCCCAATAGATGTTGAACCATCATAACCAGCTGTGTCTGATTTTGTGATAAGGCTTTCAGCTCTTCAGACACATTGGCATTGGAGTTTGATAAGTTCCTATGTTGCACCTTCTTCTTTTGAGCAATCTCAGCTGTTACCTGTTTAACCTCTTCCTTTTGGATTTCTTTTTGGACTTAAGGGTTACAGGATTTGATGTTGCTGGTACAAATGTGGCTTCAAACTCAGTTTTCATTTTAACCATTTTCTCTTTACTTTCCTCTTTATGTTTGAGTTTGGATCCCCTTTTGTACCAACAATCATCTGTAAGATGATTGAACAAACCACATACTTCACATGGTTTCTTCTTCATCTTATGATGATCATCAACTAAAGAGAATTAAACTACTGAAGACTTGCTCTTCAGTACTTTGGAAGCATTATTTGCTTTCTTGACTTCCTCTTTAGTAGTCTTCAAACTCTTTCTACTGACAGTTTTCTTCTCTTCAGTGCTGACAGTAGTTGGAGTTTGAACTTCAGGTGTTAAATCTTGCTCTCCAGTCCTTTCAGGACTTCCAGAAATAGCTCCTGAGTTGATCATCTCTTTGATCATGTGAGTGTCAGCAGTGGAACCATCAACATCAGCTGATGGGTTCTGAGAGGGCTTAGTGTTGACTTCAACTTTTGATGATGCTCTATCAAAAAGTGAATCACATGATGAGGTGGATTGGTTATTGCTTTCTCCATCAGATTTCACTTCTGCTCTTGAAGCAAAATCTGTAGGAGGAGCAGTGTGCTTATAACCAATACCAAACTTCACATTGGAAGCAGATTGCTTACTAAGAAGCATTTCAAAACCTTTGCATGATTGTACCCATCGATCACACTCTACCTGGGTGACTGCAAGGGTTTCTTTGAGACTTCTCTGGTCTTCCAGAATAACTCTAGCTTAGCCTTTTCATCATTTAATTGGCATTTAAGCTTATAAATCTCATCATTTTTACTATTAAGAGCAGACTCAAACTCAGCTTTTCTTTTGGTAATGGTTTTCTCAAACTCAAGTTTTTGATTTATTAATGCTACATTTGCCTCTCTAATGGAGACAAAGGCAGCAATGCATGATTCAGAACATAACTTGGCTTTAGCCTCTGAAGATACCTGAGTTACCTGTGAAGATGAAGCATTTGAGCAGGAACCCTCAGTAGACTCCAGGGCCATGAGAGCCAGATTCCAAAAGGACTATCACCACCATGTTGACCAGCACCTGTGAACAGTTGTTCATGACCAGACATGTCATCCGGTAAACTGCTCCAGTCAACAACTCCAGGGGTGAAGAAGCTGTGTTGTTGAGGTTGAGGAGGTTGATGAGATTGAGATGGTTGAGGTTCTGGTAGTGCATGAGGTTGTGGTACTATAGGAAATTGAACTTGATTTGACTGTGGCATGTAATAACAAGGGTAAGGATATGGCATTTGACCCTGAGGAACAAAATATGTAGGAGATTGTGGTTGAGAATGATGACTAGAATTGACAGGATGTTGCCCTCTGTGTTGTTGACTATTGCCAGGGAAAGTCACAAAAGGTGTAGAGGAATTAGATCCAGATGATCTGCATTCTCTAGCAAAGTGTCCAAGCCTGTGGCATTTGTGACACTTCAACTTACTCTTGTCAAAACAAACTTTGGTTTTGCCAGAGAGTCCTGGGAACTTTCTTCCAATTCTTTTGTAGAACTTCTGAGATCTGATATTTATCAAGGCCATTTGGCTCAAAATATCCATCTCTTCTAAGTCATCATCAGCAATCCCCTTGAGATCATCCATGATGAAGCATAGATTGTCATTATTACACCCAGTAAACTGACTATCAACACTCACAAACGCAGAATCAGAAGTGTTTGAGGAGAAATCAATATTCTCATCATACTTGCATTCAGATGAAGCATATTCTGACTCATGACCAACCAAGGCAGTGTTGCCTGGTACAAAGTCTTCAATGAGCTTTCCAGATGAAGACAGTTTTCGTTTCTGTTCTATCTCTCTCTTAAATGTGAGCAATTTCCCATGGAGTTGGGTGAGAGATAGTTTGTCCAAATTTGCACTGGAGCGTAGGACAATAGTATATGTGTCCCATCTCTCAGGCAGTGATCTGAGAAATCTGTTATTCATCTGGATATTGGTGTACTCAAGTTTGACCATTTTTAATTCAGAGATCAAACAAGAGAACCGCTCAAACTGTTGAGTCAGTGTCTCACCCTTTCTATGAGAGAATGTCTCATATTGTTGGGCAAGGATTTCTCTATTATTTGCCAAGACCTCATCTGTTCCTCCAAATTGTTCTTTCAAGGCATTCCAGAGGTCATGGGCAGTTTCATGATGCATTAGCCCAGAATAGATTTCATTGGGCAGTGCCATGGCCAGAATTCCGTGGGCTTTTGCATCAATCTCAAACAACTTCTTATCCTCATCTGAGTATTGCTCCCTCCTCTTCGGAACCATTTGATTGGTTTCTGGGTTATTCACCATAGGCTTGTAATTCAATCAAACTTGGATCTTGATAGCAGTTTCAATGATCAATTATTAGATCAATCAATGATTAACCGGCTCTGATACCATTTTTCAGGATCAGTAATCACAAGTTTGTTGTATTAGAGCGTAACGCAGCGGAATAAGAACAAGAATTAGACAAATTGTAGCAAGAATTTGATACTCGTATGCATTAAGAACAAATACGGTTATAACGAGAGAATATATTTCTGTAACAAGGAATGTTTCTATAATATCGAATATTTCTGATCAAATCATTATATATTACAATAGGTTGACACTCCTTATATAGAGTGCAATCACTGCTGTTATCACGGGAAAGTGACAACTGGCAGATCTATTACAAAAATAACTAACTCTTAACAAACTACTGATATGTTCACAACTACTGAGAAAATATCAGAGTGTTAAGTACAAAATATGAAACTACTGATAAGAAACTACTGAAACTACAACGACTGAAGAACAAGCTCTTCAGTCGTTTTACAAAACTACTGAAAAATATAAAACTACTGATGAGCACAACAACTGAAGAAGTATTCTTCAGCTGTTGTGTCAAACTACTGAACAGATAAAACATAAAACTACTGAAGGTAAACTGTCATAACTACTGAAGAAGACCTCTTCAGCTGTTTGACAACGTCTGATACTTTGGTCTTCAGCACTTGTGTCTTCAGACTTTGTCTTCAGCACTTATGTCTTCAGACTTTGTCTTCAGCACTTGTCTTCAGACTTTGTCTTCAGCACTTGTCTTCAGACTTTGTCTTCAGCACTTGTCTTTAGACTTTGTCTTCAGCACTTGTCTTCAGACTTGTCTTCAGCACTTGTGTTCAGACTTTGTAATCAGCTGTTGTCTTCAGCTGTTGTGGTCTTCAGTAGTTGTTGTGACGTCTGTGGGACTTAAAGGTTTTTCTGATCCGCTCATTGGTTCTTTTGGTCCAACACTATGTCCTTTTCTTCAAGGGAAGACTACTATAGGAATCAAATAGGTGTTTAGGAATAAGAAGGAAGATAGAGGACTTGTTATAAAAAACAAGGTTAGATTAGTTTTTCAAGGATACATACAATAAAAGGTAATTGACTACATAGATGTCTTTGCTCCTGTTGCAATACTAGAAGCTATAAGGATATTTTTAGCTTTTGCTGCATCCAAGAATTTCAAGGTCTACCAACTTGATGTCAAGTGTGCTTTTCTTTATGGGGTGATGGATGAAGAGGTGTATGTCAAACAACCACCTAGATTTGCAGATCTTGATCATCCTGATTATGTCTGCAAGCTTGATAAAGCTCTACATGGGTGCACCAAGCACCAAGGAAATGGTCTAAGACTCTATCTCAATACCTCTGTCAGCATGGATACAAAAGGGATACTATAGATGGAACTCTCTTCATCAAAGGAATAGGGAATAACTTGATGCTAGTTTAAGTATATCTAGATGACATTATCTTCAGATCAACTAATCCAAAGCTCTGCAAGGACTTTGAGAATCTAAAGAAGGATAGAATTGAAATAAGTACCATAGGAGAACTCAATTTCTTTCTAGTAATTCAAGTGAAGAAAGGTGAAGATGGAATCTTTATAATCAGTAAAAGTATGTTCAGGACATACTTAAAAAATTCACATGACTGATTGTAAGTTGCTAAGACATCCATAGCAAGAAATCACTCCCTTGGACCTGATCTTGAGGGGGAATGTGTGGATGAACATATTATAGGGCTATGATTGGGTCTTTTATGTACCTCACAGCTAGTAGGCCTGATATCTTGTTTGCTAATGTATTTGTGCAAGATATCAAGCCAACCCCAAGATGTCGCACCTAGTCATTGTCAAGAGAATTTTAAGATATCTCAAAGGTGTTTTAACACTTGGCCTTTGGTATCCAAAGATTCTGACTTGAATCTGTATGCATATACAAATAGTGATTATGGTGGCTGCAACATGACTCAAAGTCTACATTAGGGTGATGTCATTTCCTTGGTAGAAGGATAGTCTCATGACAATGCAAGAAGCAATCATGTGTCTCTGCATCAACTGCTGAAGCGGAATACATTGCTGCTGCAAGCTGTTGTGCTCAAGTGCTTTGGATTCAGAATCAGATCCTAGATTATGGATTCAACTTCAAGAAGACTCCTATCCACATAGACAACATCAGTGCTATCTCTATCATAGAGAATCTTGAGCAGCACTCAAGAACAAAACACATCAATATCATGTATCATTTGATTGGAGAAAACTTCAAAAAAGGATTAATCAAACAAGTCAAGTTAACACAAATGAACAATATGTTGATCTGTTCACTAAAACTTTTGATGAGCGAAATTTAAATATCTTGTTTCAGCTATTGGAATGATTAACTTTGAGTAGCTTTTTTTTAAACTTAATCATATTATTTCTAAAATCTATGTGTCCTAAGTTGTCTATTTTGATCACCTTCATAAGCCCTTGTTTACTCTAGAAGAAAAATGTTTTTAGAAGACATTCCTTAGATTTTTGAAAATTTTGATCTTTTATCCTTCGGAAGATATGAATCTATCTTCAGAAGAAATTTAAGTATTCAAAACAACAACTACTTATGATGATTTACCTTCGGATGAAATTTTCAAAATATCTTCCAAAGCTTAACTTTATTCTTAAGTACTTGTATGATTTAAAGTACAATTTTCTACCAAAAGCAATTAACTCTCAGAAGCTTTATTAAAACTTTGAAGTTTTAATCTCTTCCAAAGCAAAATTTTCTAAACTCTTTGGAATATCTTCCAAAGCCATTTTGGCTTCGGAAGCTTTTCATCAAAACTTCTGAAGTAAATTTACCTTCGGAAGATTTTAGACTTCCAAGAAAACTAACCTTTGAGCAAAAGAAAATTTCTTTTTCAGAGGTGGGACCGACATACGGATTTCAACGTTTATCCTCTTTTATTAACTTTGTCTAAAATCTATTTCATATATATACCCAACGGTTCCCCCCTCTTTCACTCTCTTCTTCCTCTGTACTTTTGTAAAACATAAATTCACCTAGAAACCGCCTTTGTTCTTCATTTCCTTCACCTTAAGCTTTCTCAAATGGCCAACCTAAACCACAGAAACAACCCTGATTTCTCCATGCAACTTCATAGACAACATAATCAGGTTGCTCTGTTAAACTCTGAGAAAGATTCTAGTTTCTCAGAGGTTTTCCGTTTTCTAGCTCTGTCAAACTACTTCACCTCCTAACCATTGATCCTATTCTCTATGAGGATCATCTGCTTGAGTTCTGTAAGACATGTCAAGAGGTCATTATGGATGAGGAGAAGGCACTATCTACTAAAATGTAAGGAAAAACAATCTTTATCACTCCAACCATCATCAACAATCATCTTTAACTGGATGATGAGAAATGTGAATTTTCTTCCAAAAAGAAGTTGTTAACCCTCTTTTCAGCAGATGGGTTACGAAGGAGATTTATCTGTTAAGACCTTCAGGAATGGGAAGATGTCATCCTAGTGGAACTACCTACTTCATGTGATCATCCACAACTTGTACAATAAGCATGGGGGATGGGACCAGATGCCTGAGAATCTCCCCTTCATAGTGCATGGAATGGTTCAAGCGCTTAAGTTCAAGTACTCTCAATTTGTCTATACAAATTTACTTGCAAACTTTGACTCATTATAGTATTACATGTTTCCTAGATATGTTTAATACATTCTTAACTATGAATTGAGCTCATAGTTAAGGGAAACAGGTAATATTCTTAAATTGGGACAGATGAAGCATGACATCTTTAAAATCATGAAGAAGCCAACTGTTGGTTTCTCTGGAGTAAAAACAGCCCTTGTCCCCAAAATGTTAGAGCTCATTACTCAAGATGATACCCTAGCAACACGAGCTAGTGTTGAACCCAGACCTTCTACCTCTCAACCACCCAAACAGCCTCAAAGTGCCCTTACCTACCAAATAAATCCAAACGCAACCCTGCACTAGCTATTTAGCTTCTGCGGGCCCTATATCACTACCCTTACAAAAGGAAGTGACACTAGAGCTCCCACTTCTCTGAGGAGCAAACAACACCTATCTTATCAAGAATTAGTGCTGAGGTTCCTCATGCTCATCCTAATGAGCTCATTAGCCCATCAGCCTTAATCCTACACTCTGAGTCTCAACACTCAAGTGAACCACCTTCAGGGGAAAGTTACCATCCCCAGCCTCTAGATCTTAACCAAGCCATTCCTAACCTTGAATTCTATGATGATGAAGACATGGGATTCAATGAGTACCATGAATCCACATCCCTGTCTAGCCATATCATCCACCCAACACTGAGGTGGATCTTCCTGAACCTATTCAGGAGGTCCATATAGAAGACACTCTCACTTTTACTAGTGATTACATCATTAAGACCTCAACCATGGCAACTTAGCCCATTGACACTTCACTTGAAGCTGTCAGAGAGCAGGGGAAATCTAGCAGCCAAGAACATGATACTGGTGGTGAGAGTGAGGACTTTGGTCTAATTCTCTGATCCCCTGATGATTCATCTAATGAAGATTAGGGGAATTTAAGGTTAGTCACTTGGAATCGTAGGTGACTACCTTACAAAATAAGGTCAATGATCCGCAACTTGAGATATCTTATCTCATGGAACAACTAGCTAGGAGACCTTTAAGGAGAGCTCATCAAGATACGTATAACCTATGGATGTGATTGACCTAACTCCTAGCTCATCTATGCAAGAGGGTGATGCTACCAAAAAGGGGGAGAAAGTCATAGCACTCATAGAACCTGGATGTTCTTCAAAGAGTATGGACATTGAGGACTCTCCATCCTCACTTGCAATTGTCCATATTCAGCAACTTCCTCAAGTTCACATTGATGTGGACTCTCTAAACTCTATTATTCAAAGTCTCTTTGAAGAAAACCTTGACTAAAGGCCCAGTGATAGAGCCTAAGAGCCTTGTCACACTTACAACCACTTTTACAATTCATTCCCTCAGTGTGACACCTGCTAGTGAAGGTGTATCATAACCTCTCTCTAGCCAGAACATGGATGCTACTCCAAGAAATAAAGGCCAAATCTCTCTCCACCCTAAGTCGTAAAGGTCTATGGGTGACAAAGGGAAAAGGAAATTGACTCTTGAGGAGAGTAAGGAGGAGGAGGAGAGAGAGAGATAAAGAGGAATCTGAGGGGAGATAGTTCCAATGGGTCTTTAGGATTCATGCAAGCTACAGTCAGGGTTGCCCCCAGACCAAATACTTAAAATGATGAGTTAAGGGCAGTTAGGATTACTTATTTATAGACAAGTAATTATGATATTGATCAAATCATCTCCCTCCCTTTAGAGGAACTAAATGAATTGGCAGATATGGAAATGTCTAGAGAGAGGAAGGAAGTAGGGGATGCAAGATTGCTTCTTTAGATTAAAGAAGAAAAGAGATAGAAGAGACTCCACAAACATGTTCCTACCTCTCTCCAGTTCAAGAATGCCCTATGCAAAGACTGTGGCAACACAAGAACAATAGGTAGACAAAGAAACTGACAAGCAAAACATGATCAACTACCTGAGTGCAATAGGTCTCTACCAGGCAGCTGCACTTCTTCCCTTGTCCTTTGAGTACATCGAGTTTGAGTATCTCAAAAAACTTGAACTTCAAGTACTCAAAGAACAAAAGGCTACAAAGTGGAAGATGAGGGAAGCAGCCGAAGCAAGAGCCATCATCCAGAAAAGTCAAAAGAAGTATGCTGATAGACAAAGGATGATGAGCTTCTTGAAGTTGTCTAGATTCTCTAGAAGAGACTTGACCCAATGCATTTATCCACCATGGATGAGCATATAAGGATGATCAAGTAGAAGATTAGAAGAGAAGAACTCATTGATTCACACCCCACCAAGTCAAGCCCCTCAAGAGTGGAGGTTAAGATTGAACCATTGAGACAACACAACCTGGACATCCTGTTGAGTCTCATCAAGCTTCTCTTCTTATCCACAGCAAGGTCAAACTCCCTCCTTCTAAACTTATGAGGGAGGTAGACCCAACTGAGAAAGACAAGACTGAACAACAAGATTATGCAATCCAGTCTTCTTAGTTGAAGAGTTCAAAGAGGAGGAAAAGGATGGAATCTAAACCCAAGTCAAAGAACAAGAAGAAGACAGGGTCATCCATCTTTAGGCCTCAAGATAATTCAAAACATCTCGAGAAGTGTAACAAGAGGAAACTCAAACAACTCCAATTCAAGCAGCTCCTCTTGCATCAGGAAGACCTATCTTATCCTAGACTTACTCCAGTAATCTAGAAGGATGGCATGTAATCAAAGATCAAGGTATTGAAGATGTCTACACATGGCAGGACATGTTCAATCTACCTCTATATGATTTTTTTAAGATGAGAAGATACTATGAGAGTCTAAGTAATCTTGACCATCTAATGAAGAAGGTATGGTTAGCATCATAATGAGGACTGTCAACGTATAAGATCTTCATATGTTTTGGTAGCATCAACCTAGGGGAGTTTGTAAGGTTTTATGTAAGGCTGATGCACCTAAAACATCGGAAGTCTTCCTGAATGCATGCACTGAAGTATAGAAGTAGAAATGCTTCGGAAGTTTTACACCATGCATAAAAAAATTTCTAAGTGTAAAATCTTCCGAAGCCAAGACCAACATCTTTCAAAGCCAAAAGTGAAGTATTCCGAAGCTTCAAAGACAAAGTCTTTCGAATCCAAGAAGTGAAGACAGATTTCTTTCAAAGACTTTTGAACACATGCTTTATCAAATTTACTTTACCATAAAGACGGATCACTTTTCGCTGCAACTCTTTGACTCACCAACTCTCACAAGTTGGTGAAAATGTTTATGTTTTTGGTAAACTATACATTGAGGTCTTGAGTCTATCCTTACTACTTTATGAACTTTTATCCTTTTTGTAATATATTAGGATGTGACTATGGCATGTCATAGTCATTAGTCAAAAGGCAATCTACCTTTTGACTTTACATTTGATTTTGTTATCTAGTTTAAATGTTTCCAGCTGGCCTTTAAAGTATGGCCGGTTGTAGGATGTAGTATAAAGTATCTCAGGTCCTTGTAACTTTGATATATGCTTTAACACTTGTAGAAGAACTTAAGAGCAATATACAACATTTTTTAAAACCATTTACTTGTGTTGTTTATTCTTGGTTCTGTCACATATTTTGCTTGTGTTCTAAGTATCATTCTAATGTGTTACTAATTCACTATTTGATTTTTTAAGTGTTCTAACAACACTCTCCTCATTGTGTGTTTGTGTTATAAGTGACCAACCCCTCTAAACGGTCCTGCAAAGTTCTACAAGAGGACATTGAGAAAGTTTCCTAGCAATACAACCGTGGAAAGTATGGGCTGGACAAGAGCAAGGTGAAATGTTACAACTATAACCAAATGGGACACTTTTCTATAGAATGCAAAGAACCTAGGACAAATGGTGGCCAAGCATAAACCACACCAAACTACACTGATAGAGCTAACCAGAATAAGAAGCAAAAGTAGCAAGCTGCAATTGCTATTAAAGAAGGAGGCTTTGACTGGAGCTTTCAGGTGGAGGATGCATTTCCAAATCAAGCGCTAATGGTTAACCATCATGAAGCCAAGGTATTGGAACATCTCTATAAACCTAAATGTATTGATAAAGGAGATCTGATCTTGAGTCTTTAAATATCTTAAAATCTAATTTCAAAAGAGCTGAAAATGATTACAAACTTAAAATAGAAGATTTAGAGAAAAACATTTCAACTCTTGAACATGAGCACACCAACTATAGGACTCAAATCAAAGATCTCATCACCAAGTTAACTGAATGTCAGTCTGAGCTTGTGTTCAATAAAGCTAGGGCAGAAAAATGCGTTTTGTAAGAAGAGAACTTCAAAAACATAATATCCTCATCCTAGCATGCAAAAGTTTGTTATTAGAATAAGCAAGGACTGGATCTACTAAGATAGCTCCTCCACACATAATTCTGCCAGTAAGATCTCCTAGGTGTGAAACTTGTGAAGATGAGTTTCTTATCATAGACCCCATGAGTGAAGAGGATGAAGAGAAGATAGTGTAGGATGACTCTAAGAAGAATGAAGAAGAGCATCCTAAGAAGGGTCAATACTCTCCTAAGGAGAGAAAAAAATGTTAGGATGACCAAGTCTAAAAGGAAGAACTTGATCAGAGGCTAAAAGAAATTCGAAGAAGGCTTAAGAGATCAAGGCCACTTTTACTCTATATAGAAACAAGTTTTCATTTCTATAGGTTTTGAAGTGGTTAAAACTGAAGACTCAAACTTGAACTCTAGTACCAAGAGTTCAAGTTCTTGTTCAAATCATCCCAATATCATAAGAAGGCTGATCAGTTGTATACCACTGCTACACAACCTGAACCCCAGCTCCAAAGGTAGTTCTTACCTTGAAATAATTGCTACATCATTTGTAAAAATGAAGATGGAGAAGGAAAGTGATCAAGTTCAGCTTTGTTCTCAAAGGAAGACTCTCAGAAGAGAAGAAAATGGACTATGTTATATGTGGCAGTACTTCTCGTTTTGCAAAGGATTGCCTCTACAATCCAAAACGTACTGTTCATATGACCATGAAAGAAACTTTTAAGAAGATAAAGAAGAAGCTAGCTTTGGAAGGAAAATCTTTTTCCTTCGGAAGCTGCAAAAGAAGAAAAAGACAAGTGAAAACTTTCCTTCGAAGGAAAATTTGGTCTCGAAAGGAAGGAATTCTTCCAAAGTATTGAAGCCTGTTGTAGTAATAACAAGATCTTTTGAAGATCTAGCCTCCAAAACTTTTGAAGTTGTAAAAACTTCTGAAGTATTGAAGGCCAAGTCTAAGCTTCTAAAGGTGATGTGAAAGACAAAGAAGACCTTGTGACTAAAAGTTCTTCATCAACATCAGCAAATGATCCTCCAAATCTAACAATAGGATCAATTACTATTGTATTGTCTTCAATTTCTTTTGATAATCCCATGACCAACAAGGCTTGGGTTTCCAAATCTACCTAATCATCTCTTTTGTGCTGGAACGACTCAAGACAAATAGGAATGTATGGATCATTGACAGTGGCTATTCCAGACACATGCAAACAATGGTTCTCTACTCCAAAATTTTGAGTAAATTGATGGATGACCAGTTGTTTTTGGAAGAGATCTAGAGGTTACATTACTAAAAGGGGCAGGACACAAATGGTAAGCTCACCATTGAAAAGGTAAACTTTGTCAATGAGCTTGGATACAATCTCTTGAGAGTATCTCAATTTTATGATCAAATACATAACATGATTTTCACTAAGCATGAGTGAATTTTTCTCAAGTCCTGGTGGTTATTCCTCAAGAGCATATTTTGCTCAGATCCCTCAAGAAAGAAAACATGTACAAGATGGACTTGCAAGAAACATCTCCTTCAGGAGAAGTTTTATGTTTTCTGTCTAAAGCAAATAATGATGAGTCTTTCCTCTAGCATAAAAAAATATGCCATGTAAACTTTAAAAATATGAATAAATTGTTTAAGAATGATTGGGTAACTAGAATGACAAAAAAAGAGTTTACAAGCGATGACCATTGTGTTGCATGCCTCAAAGGAAGCAACACAAGGCATCTCACAATCTGAAGGAAAGAAACTCTATCACTACGCCCCTACACTTATTACATGGCCCCACCAGTGTAAAGAGTCTAGAAGGAGCTCATATTATTTAGTGATCACATATGACTTTACAAGGTTAACTTGGGTTTTCTTTCTTGAGACTAAGGATAAGACTCTTGAGATCTTGAAGAGTTTCATCTTAAATATTAAGAATCAATGTGATCATAAGGTCAACATCATAAGATGTGATCAGGGAACTAGATTTAAGAACTAAATTCTTGATACATTTTATGATGGAAGGGTATTACAAGACAATATAGAGCTCCCATGACTACTGAGCAAAATAGTGTTGCTGAGAGAAGAAACATGACACTAGTTGAGGTTGCAAGAACTATGTTTTCCGACTCTAAACTGCCTATCACCTTCTGGACAGAGTTAGTAAACACTTCTTGCTATGTACAAAATAGAGTTTTAGTAGTCAAAACTCATGGTAAGGCTCCTTATGAACTTTGGCACAAGAGAAACCCTTCATTGGTTTTCTCATGTCATTTGGATATCATTAAACCATCTTGAATACCAAGGATCAAATTGTCAAGTTTGATGAGAAATCAAATAATAGACATTTTAATGGATACTCCTCTCAAGCTAAGACTTATAGAGTATACAATCTCATAACTAGAGTAGTTGAAGACTCAACCAATATGACTTTTAATGTGGACACTCCTAGTGTGAAAGGTTCTGGTATTAATTGGCTATTTTGGTCACTTATATTCTTCATATCTTAAAATTTTTCATTTTATATTTCGATCTAAAGTTTGGGAGTTAACTCGCTATATGGTGTGTGTGTGTGCTTTAACATTTTTACGCTTATTTTTTTCTATTTAACGGCCCCATCACATCGTGCAGGTCCGAGATCTATTACTTATGGTTTTATATATTTTACGTTTCGCATACATGGTTCAACGTTTTTTTCGTCGACTTTTTGTTTGGTTTTATTTTTTTTTGTTTTATACGTTTCTCCTGCGTGACTCAACGTTTTTTTGTCTTCTTTTTGTTTTGTTTTTTTTGTTTTTTTTAATACGAACTTTTTTCGGTATTAATGGCCATTTGCGATGGTGTGCTATTCGTGATACTTGATATAATTATAAACCCCCTATGATGTGGGGGGCTTAATACTAGTTTTATGTTACTTTGCATATGTACAAAACTTTGATTTATATAACATTGGAAATGTATATGTTAATTTTTTTGCTTAAGGTGGATGGGTGTTCTTTGGTTTCAGCTTATGGGATTGACACGTTGGGTGAGAACACCCCAACCACTAGGGTTATTCACGAGCCAAGTCCAGCTGAGTTAAGGTTTTACTTGGTCCCATGGGTTTGTAAACGAACCAAAACATACCGGCTCTGTTTTTAAATTAATCTAGCCGAGCTCCGCGTGATTTATAAATGATATGTGCCAAGCCGATTTTAAGCTAGTTTACCCTCCAAATTAGGATAAACCTTGACGGAACACAAATTGACTAACATGTCTTAGATGGTTAATTATAGCATCATAGATTTTTTTGGGACTTAAAAATTTGTTTTAGAAGCCAAAATGCTCTATCGGATATTATATAAGCCGGTCAGGTGAGGGTTAGAAATAAGTATGTGAAGCTCAATCCATTCTTGGGTGATTAAGATAAAAATTAAGATGTGCACATGATTTTTTTTACAACCGCATACTAAATTGCATTATCCATTTCTTAATTTTCATGTGACTAACCGGTAATTCAACTTGGGCTTAAGATGATACTTGCATGTATGGTAAACATAGCAAACAATAACAAACTATGAAAAGACAAGTTTTAAAATTTATAGCATTTTTTTTATTATTTGCTGAAAAATTATGAAATTCATAACATTATGATGGATAATATTAGGAATATATGAGAAAGAATGATCACATTTATGATTGATCCCAGCTGTAAACATTTATGATCACATCTGTTCCGAATCTAAGTCTCTTTTGGTAACTTTTAACTTTTGCTCTTCAAAACAAAATGGTCAATATACCATAATGTAAAAGGCTCCTATATCACCAACCTTTTCTTTGGGACACTTTACCTTTTCATAAAAGAAACTATTGAATTTCTATTTCCTCTATAAAATTACAGAAAGTACATAATTGAATTTTAAGATTAAAAACTAAACCTTTTTACACAAATATAAACATACAAAGTTGTTAGTCCTTGAAAAATATATATACTTCTTGGCATTTCAAACCATATTTGTGATGATCATTTGCTACTCTTATATTATATAAAGTGATTTTTTTATCATTTTAACTTGTTAATTTATAAATGTACTAGATTATAAACATGTATGATGTGTGGGAGGAAAAAAAGGTTAAACTTAACAAATTGTTATTATTAGTATTATAGATTTAACACATAAAAGTAATAGTTTTAAACATTTTTTATTTTAAACCATGAGTGATGCAACATTTAACTTACCACAGATAAACACTAAATGTTTCAAGTATTAACAAACCCTCAATAATGATTCTCCTTGACTTTTGTTGATGGTAATGGTAAATTATAAAGCTAGTGGAAACTAATATTATATAAAACATAAGTTAAAATTCATATCGACTGTTTTATTTTATTAAGTAGTTCTATCCTCAATAAAGTTGAATAGGAAAAGTCCATGAATGACCTAAAACTCTAATTATATTTTACAATTTTGCTATTGTGAACAATGCAAATCATATGCGCATTGTTAACATATTTAAAATTATTTATGTTTTTGTCGATAGAAGGACAATTATCTAAATATACACTCCTTGTTTATAAGAACGATCAAAATTGCTAACCATTTACTCAAGCAACTATCAACTAACATATTATGTTTCTTTCATCAAAAAACGAGAAGGCAGCTTAAATTAAGACAGAGTATCGTGCATAAAAGAGAAGGGGAGAGTGTGATGTGACACGTGAGTTTATTATAGTAAAAATCATTATTTTTATTTTTTTAATTAAATAATACATCTTATATTTTTATCATTACTCCATTAATAACCACTTTCAAAATATTAAAATTATTGGATATTAATAATTTTAATTTTCATTTATTGGCCGCCATTAATTCCAACTCAAAAAATATTTACAAACACTATTAACTTTAACTTATTTTCCTACAATAATCTCTTACTAACTGAGGTTAACCCTTGTTAGTTTTTTTATGAAATTGGGTCAACTTTAAGTCATTTTTCAACTCCGGCATCACCTAATCTCAATTAGATATGTTTCCCATTATCTAGCCTTTATTTGTCATCTGAAATCTACCTCCAGCAAGTTTGATGGTTCAAATCAGAAGATGGAGATTGTGTGGTTTTTAGGTGTGGAAGTTTCAAATTGACAGACCTGATGATAAATATCAACTTTATGTTTAGTGTTTTGGCAAAAAAAACAGTCCATGTCATTAAAAAACTAACGGGGTTAACTATTAGTTAGTAAGTATTGTTGAAGGAAAATAAACTTAAAGTTAGGAGTATCTTTAAATATTTACTAAGTTGGGATCAATTCCAGTCAATAAATAAAATTTGAGATTATTAAAATCTTATAACCCTTACTCAAATATATAGATGAACAATAATAGTTTTTCTCTCTCATTCACTCACAACCACTTAAAACCATTTCATATAATATAAGGATGTCACTCACAAACTTTAAAGGAATGAGACGTGAATGCTCTAAGCTCGTTGTACCGAATATGCGTGAGCTTTTATGTTGATGCGTTTAGTGTGAGCTCACTCATTCATGGTCAACCCAACTCAAGCCCAAGTGAAACAACAAAATTAAGGCCCACATTTTAATAATTTATAGATACGTATGTACGCATATATTTAGGCTTGTCTTAGACATTACATCGATTGCTTCTTGTGAGAACATGGGTCATGAGATTTCAAGTCAAAAAATACATTAAGGTTAGTTTGTGTTTGACTTTTGTAATTCTCCTTTCTCTCATCATGTCTTAATCTTTGTTTTTATCGCTTAACTTATTGATTTAAGAATTAGGTTGCAATATTGATTTTGTCTTCCTTTAAGCTTTCTATAGTTTTTGCAATATTGATTTAAAACCATATTTAAATAGTTAAGTTGTTAATATTTGACTCATTTAACTTTTAACTACAATTGTTCAACAGTTTAATCGAACCTTTAAAATAATAGAATGTTAATAAGTTAGCTAGTTATAATATATAATTCAGAAGTTTGAGAACTTCTTAAGCATCACCTCATTTATTTTTTTAGTATACTCTTTAGATTTAAATTCTTTATTTACTAGTATACTATTTCATACAATGATTATTTCAAATTGATTACCTACATTTGTTTTCTCGATATGTCACATATTAGTGTTATCTTACCATTCTTGTCATGTCCTAGGTTCTCATTTTTAAAGAAGTTAGTTTCATTTTTCAGATGTTTTTTTTTTAATTTTCCTAACATGCCACATCACTTTGCCAATTTAATTCATTTGTATTTCTATTTCATATTCAACTAGCATAATTCCTCGTGCGATGCGGTGGGAATTTGATAATTCCTGTGAAAATTAACATGACTAAGTTTTATGAAGGTCGTAACAAAACATAATTTAAGAATGCTAATTAGAATCTTGTACAATGTTATATGCCCAAAGTTATAAATAAAATCAAAATGTTAACAAGATTTGGTTTTAAATAAATTTTTGTGTGACACGTAAGAAAAAATAAAATACTTAATTTTTTAGGATATTATACTCTTAAGATATAAAAGAAAACTAAATTTTACTCCACCTAGTTTTGAATAAAATGTATATCAAATCGTATATAAAATTAAAGAAATCATAATGGTATATTTAGAAGTTTCTAAAACATTATTTAAAAGTTATTAAACAAAAATAAATATCAATACTTATATAAAGTTAAAAGAATCATAATGGTTTATTTTTTAAAGTTCTTAAAACATTAATTCTAAAAGTTATTAAGCAAAAATAATATATCTAAAAATATATAAATTAATAAAAATTAGAAAATAAAAAATCAAGTTTGATCACTGTTCATAAAAGTTTTAAGATTATATATATAGTTTAAGTAAAAAAGTAATTAAAATAATAAAAGAAAAATGGGTGGGTTATATGGACACCCTGTCAGGTGTTATACAAACACCATTTGATTTTTCTTCACGGCCCGTGAAGACTCTTATGGATCGTAAGGGGTCTGCGACATATTAAATATCCGAATTAAACAGTCATGACCATGAAGTTGCTATCGAGCCGTAAAAAGACCCCCGTGACAAGGTTCATGACCCGTGAGGGTAGTGATTCACGACCTATGAAACTTGTCACGGACAGTGAAGGCTATCCGCGTATTTTTGTTTTTATTAGTTATTTATCGGTTTTTGTTATTATTCATTTTTTATAATTATTTGACGTGACGTACTATTCCTCATAAAACATGATCAACTATTTGATTTGATATAATATTCTATATTCAAGGATATATATATATATATATGGATACATGTTAGCTTTTTTATAAAACAATTTCAATCGAGATAAGTAAAATGTCAGATCGGAATATTATGCAGTTTTTACAAAATGGAGATGCTCAATTATTTAGGATATATACATGGGTGTTGCAGAGCTGCACTTATAATTTTGGTGAAGGCTTGGGAACACAACTTTATGTTTATATGTAAGATTTAAAATACCAAATTTTTAGAACAATAATAATTGTTTTAATATATATTTTATTGTTATTCATAGCATATTCGGGCGTAGACAAATAGACTGATTGTCTGACAATTCGAAGAAATAAGTAGAATAGAAGAGTTGTCGGTTAATAATTGTTGGACGATTTTTCCATTTGAGTGGTTTAACTTAATATATGAGATCCGTTAATGGTAATGAATATGCAGACGAGGACTGATTTATTTCCTGCGTTATGGGAAGTTCATGCGGTAATAATGTTTTCGTGTTATAGTTGTGATTTAATTTGTCTAAAAAATAGATAATTGTGATTTTATTTTTTATAGGTATACGTACCGATTATTGATGAAGATGAAAATTGGTATCTTTTTAAAATTTATATGGAGTCACTATAAGTTCATATATTCTTTCCTTTTGAAAGTCATCCAAATACGTGTAATGATTTGTTGTGTATTCACCGTAATGTTCGGGCGATTATTGTACAATTTGAATGGTATTTTCTTTATTTTCTTAGACGTATACATTATTGGCAGCAATCTGGGCAAAAATAAATTGAAGAACTGTTAGTATTTGGTAAAACTGTGTGGCCTTCAAATGCAGGTCATATTGGTCGAGATTCAGGAGTTATTATTTGTATGTTATTACGTAGACCGGTTCAAAATAGATCTTTAAAGTGACATGTAAATAATTTACAAGATACTTGCTTTAGATTCCGACAATTTATGGCAAATGAACTATATTTGTGACATTCGTCATTTTCGACTAGCTTTGTATTTGTTATCCTGTATTGTAAACCCGACTCGTTTTGGTCTTCGGATCTTTGAATATTAATAAAATGATGGATTTTATGTTGTAATCATGTTTCATACTTGTCGTGGCGTGACCCACAGTTCGTTTCAGCAAAATCAGTTTTTTTAACGTTTTCGGTTCGTTTAAGGTCCGGACTTGTATTTTAACCATCCAAACCAACCAAGACCTAACTCATATCTATTCTAGAACCCTCCAAACATGTAAATACCTAGTCATAATTTATTTAAATTAAAATTTATTTTAAATAAAAGAATCAAAGTGCACCCTTTACCACCGGACAAACGCATTACCCTTTCCTCAAACTCTAATCTTTCCCTATAAATACCACTCATTCTCAACCATTTCACCTGCACATTTTCATATTCTTCTCCCAAAAGTTTTGATCTTGTAAGTTATTCTAGCTAGTTTTGCTTAAGTTTGACTTTAAAAAGTCAACGGAACCGAATCTTGCATTTCAAATCATTTCGGTATGTAATTTTGGTTATTTTCAGTTTTTTTCTAAGTTATTTTATGTTCACAAAACCATTTTCATCTTTATTTAAGTCTTGTGGGCATTCAAACTCATATTTATTTTAGACCTGTTTGGGGTCGTTTTCGGGGTTTACGTGATTACTTACTTTCTTGTTTGAGTTTAGATCTGGAAGTTTTACCTTATTTTTAGTTCAATGGTTTTGGACATGTGGTAACCATCCTCGGGTTCATACCGAGTCAAAGACCGAACCAAACCGAACGCTCGTTTAAGCACTTTAAATAACTTTTAAGTGACCATGTTACATCAAACACTTTAGATCTGAGTTTTTCTTGATATTTTAGTTATTATATGGTTGATATGGAGGTGTAGAACAAATCTTGGCTTGAACCCAAGTTTCGGGTAAAAACCGAATAAAACCGAACACCGTTTTAACGAGTTAGTCAATGTTCAAACCACCAAAAGTTCAACCTATCTTTTTAGTTATTTTTAATTTATATTACTCATATTACTTAAGATTTTGGAAGTGTTAGAACAAATATTAGATCAAACCAAGTTTCGGGTAAGAATAAACCCGAGTAAAAGTCAAACTTATCGTCTTAACGAGCTAGTCACCGTTCAAAACGCCAAAAGAAAAATCTTTCCTAATTTTTTTAACTTATGTTTCGCTTTATGTTATTTGTATTAATAATATTATGGTATGACGGAACCAAACTTGGTTTTATACTAATATCGGGTTTAAGCGAATTTCTTTATTAATTAAAGTCTCAAACTCGGGTTAAAGAGAGTGCAAGTCAGACCTTGATGCTTACATTAATGGGATCGTGCATACTATCACTAACCAACTCATATGTAAAACTTAACAATGGTTGAGTAAAATTAAACATCAAGGACCCGTTTTCTTGTAAAACTCATTTTATACTTACGTTATTTAAACACACTTTGTAAAATATAACTAAAACTCCCGAAAACCCAAGCCTTATTTTTATGAACTTTTATACCATTTATATTTCATCTTCAATACTCAATACTTACTCAAGATCTTTCATCTAGGACACGCACGTTAAAACCGTCGGACTCGCTTACTTGGGGATTTTATTCAAAATTTATTCATCAACGTCATTTTACTCCATGTGAGTAATTTCATCCCCGTTTTCTCTTCTATACTTTGGGGGTAGCAAGCATACTTACTCAACCAAAAAAAATGATTTAACATCTAGATCCTCAACCCACAACCTCTAGGTTATGTGTTGCTTAGAATAATTGTCCAATTGTATGTTATATACCTCATATGATTAATTGCTACATGTTTATTGCTTTTGATCGTTTAGCCTCATCCTCATCCTCAATAAGTATGATCATACGCTCCTCCTTGTAATATGGTAGTTTTATCAATTAGAAAGGAGCCTCATTTATTTATGATTGATATACCTCAATTGTCATTTTTATTTATTGCTTCACATATTTGAGTTGTGGATTTTTGCCTTATATTATATTTATAAAGTCATAGTATTGCTCACCAACATACATGTTGACAAAACATATTTTATGCAATGCTACAGATTTGATTATCGTTGATTGAAGATTTAAAGACGTTACTTTATTTTGGACCGTTAGGTTATTAGTTAAGAACTATTTATTTTCTTGTATTTGTAAGAACATGTTATGAAATGAATGAGTTGATTAAATATTGTCACTTTAATAGTGTCGTGTGCATTTGAACAATCTTAGTTGCGCCCCGGCATGTTCCGCCGCTTTGGTCGGGGTGTGACAATATTCAAGACGAACAATGTAATTATTTATTAAATAATATTTTATTTGGTTATTAATAATAATATTCGAACAATCTAATAAAATAACATTAAACTAACTCGAAATACTATCTTTAATCTTGTTGATTTTTAAGAAAGTTTCAAGCCAAAAGATGTTTCGATTCTTCGCCGATATTGTTCTTAAGCCATTTCCATAATGTTTGCATCATTCCATAGAGTGTTTCAGTTGTCGTAAATGTTATCGTATATTGAGTGAAATATCGATATCTTTCTCCTCAAATCGAACCATTTGCTATTAAGTTCCCGAGTGGTTCGATACTCATCATGTTCTAGAATAAGAACGCTTTGATATATGGTTCCAATTAATTGAACACTCCCCGAAAATAGTACCCGAATTTTGTAAACACGATATTGTTAAAGTGACATCTTCTTCATCTGTCCAAAGATTTGTTGTTGTGAAGTAACCGTATTTTGATGTGATGAACTTGCTATAGAACTTGTCGAAATCATATTTTTGTAAATATGTTTGGATTTTGATTTTTGAGTGAATTTTTTTGTGTGTAAATATGTTAATATTTATAGATTAAAATAATATATTTTTAAAATTTTTTAAAATCTTCACGGGTCATGAAGAGCTTCACGGGCCGTTAAGACCAACGGATATATTTTATGCTGTTATGGCTTACGGCCGTGACAGTCTTAATGAGCTGTTAAGCCCAACGGTTATTTTATGAAAATTAACCATAACGGCCCATGAAAGATTAATGGTTATAATATATTACAAAAATGTTCAGCGACCGTGAATATTATCTTCACGGGGTGTGAGGCTCTTCACGGGTCGTGAAACTTTTAATATATAAGCTTCACGCCCTGTAAGTCCATTCACATCCAGTTTCACGATTATTATTCTCTCTTATACGACCCTCCCCATTTTCACTTTTACGACCCCATTGTAGTTCATTTTTTCTTATTATCATGTATGTAACAAAATTCCTTTTTAATTTTTCTAATTACGCTTTATTATTGTATAAATTTTAAATTAAAATTAATTTTTTTTATTCTGCGGGTTACGGGCTGTGAAATTACTTCATGACCTGTTACCTTTTTTGGATAAAAAGGTTACGAGACATGAAGTAACCTCACGGGTTGTAACCCTTTTAAAGTTTTAAAGTTTACGAGTCGTGCCCGCATTATATACCGTTTTTAAGGCTAACACGTTTTTATAATTTTGGTCCCTCAGTGTGGCTAAAATATTTCAAGACTCAATATTTTGCTCTATAAGTTGTTTTACCATAAAAATCTCTTTTTTAATAAGTCTCATTGCGTATGCATGCGTCTCGAGGTATTCATTGGTTTCATTATTATAAGAATCGTCTACAACAACTAGTTACCACCCATCTTTTTTATTTATTTGGTGTTTTCTCTGTAATTCAAACTGACAATTTGTTTTTTTGATGCCAGTGTTTCTAAAAGTGAGTGCTCCTTTATATACTTCACGCGATCACATTTTAACCATATTTTAACTAGCAACCCACTTATGTTTTTTTACCGTTTTGGGACAATAACATATCCATTTTTATAATTTATATTGCTTACCCAATCAACCAATTATTCGCGATGAAAAACCTAATAATTATCTATTATCAAATAACTTAAAAAACCTAATAATTACGTAATAACCTGATTCGTGTCGTATAACCTTTTTTTCAGAACCATCACCATACTCATCTCCTCTACTATCACCGCTGTTGTCGTTGTCATTACCGTCGTAGTTACCGCCAAAACTTCCAACATTATTGACGTACTGTTCAGCGTAATTACCACCCTCGTCACCATAATAACTATAACCCTCGAGGGGGTAATAGTTAGAATCGGAACCAAATAAATAATTTATATGCCAAATTGATATCGTTAATAAACTATATCATTAAAAATGTATACAAATATTGAATTTATCGATATGAAATAAATTAAAAAGTGACGATTTATATAGTATTTTACCAAGAATATTAAGTCGAGTCAAATTATTATCGAGGAATATTACATCGTATCAAATAATGTAATAAATACAAAAGTACACTGTAATCGAGAAATATTACATCGCGTAAAAATACAAAAATATTCGACAAACATAACGGCCCGTGAAACACTTAATGGGCAGTTATCTTTACTCCAAACGGCCCGTAAAGACTATTACGTGCCATGAAATTTGTGCCTGTGAAGGGCCTCACAGACCGTTAAGCTGTTGAATGACTGATAAGATATCTTGTAGACCTTACGACCTATAAAGACTCTTACGGGTCAGGAGGGTGTCTGGATAACACCTAGGTTGTATTTATGATAAGCCTCGAAAAAAATATAAAGACTTGAAATTAAAACATAACATTTTACAAAAGTTTAATAAAACTCTGCTGGTTCAATCGGTTATTATTGAGACCACATAAATTACAATTTTATAAAAAATATAAAATATGAAACAAAATTACTTTTCTAATTTAAAGTAAATGTTTAAATATAGAGAACATTTTAATATATTGTTCAAAAACAGTTTGATGTTAAAAATGTTTTATTTCTATGTTCAATAATATTTAAAACAAATAAAACTTTATTTATTTCTGTAGTAAAGTTTCTTCCACTCAACTTTAATAATTTGACCTCTACTTTAAAAAAAAGTGAAACTTTCTACGCCAATCTCGTATGGATCTTTCTGTTTTGTGGGAATCGGGTTCATCCGTTCATATATTAACGTTTGTTTTGACTTTTGATATACGGGTCATCATTTTTTTCTTTTTTTCTTTATCATAAAACTTAGAAATTTTATTAATATCCTACTAAGTAATGATTTTATCTTTTAGTTTACTTTACATGTGCATTGTTAAAAAGGTTTATTTATTGTTTTTCTATATTACACAAAGTGAATATACATCTTTGTGTTCACATGTTAAAATAAACTTCTTATTAGTTAAACGTTTATATTTAAGATAACGTTATGAATACGTAAAACAAGTATGACTACAATTTAGTGACATTCAGGTTTTATTTGAAAATAATTAGTTTATAGAATGCATATGGGGGCGTATCGGCTGAGATGGAGGCTCTATCATACCTAAAACACCGCACCATGTAGAGTGTGATGCGACAGGAGAGATGGTTATTATAGGCATGAGTGTAAATGTTTGTGTTTAAAGAGTAATTCTTTTTATTTTTATTATAGTAGTGTACACCTTGCTATCTAATTTTTAATTAATTATTACATTCATACAAACACTAGTACTCCATTAAATAATATAGCAAGCATTGCCTGCTAGACATCATTTTTTCTATCATTAAAGTTTTACTGTCATGGTAATACTGTTATGTAAAAATAATATTGTAGAAAAGATTGTGCATTGCGGTTACTACTCTAGAACTCAATCAATCATCTTTAGTTATCCTGGAATACCAAAATCACCGCCAATAAAACTTTTGACTACCCTAGAACTTTTTTTATTTTCTAAATTTTTCTATTCTAATCACACGTAGCAACACCATAATAATTCTCATTAAAATTTTTCCGCCTCGTCTTTTTATGAAATAATTCCCCTAATTATGAATAATATTTTTTATTAAAAAAGATCTATTAATTAATATTATTTATATAAATATATTTTTTATAAAATAATAAATAATTCTACAGCATAAAACTTTTTTAAAAATATGAAATATTAAAATTGGTATTTTTAAAAAGTTATTTTTTTAAAAAAATAATTAAATTTAGGAGTTATAATAAGGAAATTTTTATAAATAATATTTTTATACGCTTTATTTTAAAACAAAATGTTTATTTTTTGGGAAAAAAATTAAAAATAAAATTTTAAAATGTTGATATCACTGTTTTATTACTTATAGTCATTTTTCATACGTAATTTCAGTCATATCATATTTTAGAATATTATTTTATAATTAATAAATATTTTTATATTAATATTTTATTTTATTCAACCCCAATAACACGGTTTACTAAAATTAGTATACTATATATTCAATGATACAATCGAAGCTTCTTTCAGTTGGTTTCCAATACCGGGCTTTGGCCGCCGATTTGGTTACCCAAGATGAAGGCGACGGTATTGTCGTTGATCGGGTTTAGTACCCGGGCAGGGGTCCCCAAGGGTGCCCGGTCAATCCTTAGTTTCAACCAAAATTCAAGAATAAGCAGTTTATATTGTAGAAACGTGAAAGTTAGAAGACATGAAAGGTTGAATAACCGAACTTTGACTTTATTTTCTTCCTCCTTTCCCATTTGAACAGTCATCGCAGAAAAGAGTCAAATGTGAAAAGGGGAATGGTTGCATTTGTTTTCTTTTCTTTCTTTTTTGTTTTTTCGATGGGTTTTGACTTAAAAAATCAAAAGTCAAACTAACGGGGCTGTTAATTGTTACATCTAATACAGTTTAAAATGCATATACATTTTCCAACTCAAACATAATTTTAAAAACTTGGAATTCAGAATACAAATGCAAGTGATAGGGAGTCCATATTGTTTGGTTGAGGTTATTGATGCATAGATTTTGAAACTTTTTAAGGGTAAACAAATGGGCCAGATAAAAATTAATTGGGTCACAATAATTTGTGTAAAACAATTAATACTTATTTATTTTTCCTAAACTTTAAAACTACCGTTCTTAGTCAATAAACTTAGATGCATATAGGTAAGAATTTATTTTACAACTGAAGCTTAAAGGCAATCAAATAAAAGTAATTGTTTGAACATCATAATAAAGCAAACGAATGAAATAGAAAACACTTAATAAACCAAAAATAAGAAACTAATAAATACTTGTGAACTAAAATAAACTAATAAGTTGACTAATTCCCAACGCCTCTGGTTAGCCTCATAGTTTCCTACATAAGAGGTTATAGGTTTAAGTTTTGCTCAGGATAAAAAATATTCTAGCTAACCAGATAGTTTTTCCAGTTGTTAGGATACTCTTAAGAGGATCAAGGATACAGTCCCTGGCTAGGAAGCGAATAAGTGGGTCCGATTCAGATAACATTTATCCGAAGCAGCTTCATATAAAAATGGTTAAAAAAATGAGTTGACTAATCCAACAACAAAACACATCGCTTTATCTACTTCAATTTAACTAGCATTGATTAATATATGTATTATAATAAAATAAGACTTTAAGTTGACATTTGTCATAATTTTAGACATCCTAAATTTATTTTTTCCTTTTTACTCTTATTAAATATTTACATTAACTACTAATTATATTATTTAATTTATTTTTAGATTAAAATAGTTTTTAATAAATTAAGAAAGATGTTTTTTTATAAATGCAATATCTAAAGAAACAATTTTTTGCATAACATAAGTAATTTTTCTAAAATATCAAACGTTTTTTAATGCTACAAAATATTTTAAAGGCGGTGCTTTTAGAAAATTAAATTTTTATGAACCATAATAATTAAAATTTGGAGTTATAATAAGAATTTTTTTATAAAATGACATTTTCTTGAAATGGTTTGATTTAAAACAAAATGGTTTAATATTTTAATAAAAACATTAAAATACAAAAGTTTAAAGGAATATATATCTTTACTTTATTACTTATAATTAATAATATTTCATTACTAACTATTTAATATTTTATTTATTCAACATGTATAATACATTGGATACCAACCTAGTACTTAATATAAATGTTTTAACTCTATGTTCTTTTAATCTAAATCAAACTAAAAATTTCAATTTAATTTATAACTTTATTTAAACTTTATTTAAATTTAAGGGCCTTAACAACAATACGCAAAAGGGAACGCTATGTTGGCTCCTTATAACAAAAATCATTTTACCAAAATAATTTTATTTTTTAACTCACGCTTTAGATATTGTATCCCAAAAACTCATGTTTGTTTTTTCAATTTCTTAAACTTCATGTATCTAGATCTTTGGCGTGTATTAGAGGTCATGTTAGTACATTTATGTTGTCGGTGTAAAATCCCTAGCCAGAGAAGTAAAATAAATTATTACGGTTTAGGGTTTTCATGACATTACTCTTCCACTTGTAAATGAAGATGCTTGATTTTTTGTGTTAGCTTACGAAAGTCAAATTAAAATGAGAAATGCTATGTTGCCCTTTCCTTTGTCATTTTATAATTAAGTGTTTGGTATTTGATTATCTAGTGTTCATGATTTGATGGTTTTGTTTCTTAGTGTTAAGATCAACCTTTGGAGTACCGATTCTAGCAAATGTAAGCCAGCACTAGTGCTCATGTGTTATAAGAGCTCAAAAACATAGATGGATTGATGTTAATTATAATCAAGTTTGAATGCCATGGACGACGTACTAGTTTGAATGGATAACAATGGTGACCGCGTAATGAAAATAAATAAATGGAGAAGAAAGATTCCATATCATAATTTGACTTGTATAGAGTGGCTAAGAGATCAACTTATGTATTTGTATTTTTTCTACCAAGTTTCTTGCATGTCGTGTTTTAATATTAGATCGTTGTGCTAAAAACCCAAATCGGATGGGTTGGACATTTGCGTAACTTTAAATTTTAAGACATTGGGCTTATTGTTACCTTTGGGCCTTCGATTGAATCCTTACTAAATTGATGTTTACGAGTTAAAAGGAATTTATTGAGTAAATTACAAATTGTATCCTTTGTTAATACATGATATTACATCGTTTGTCATTTAGTTTCAATAATTACACATTATGTTCTTTTTATATAAAGTTTGTATATATATTGTCCTTTACATTAATTTTTATTTAAATTTACAGTTAAGTCATGCATGTGCCCTTCACATGAGGGACATTAAAGTATTTTACATGCCTACAACGAATCAAAAATATTTTATATCGTTTCATTCATGTCGCCTTCATGTTAGGTGTTTAATGTTAGATGGTTGAAATTTTCAGATAGTAGAAATCATTATCAGTATTCGAATATCTAAAATTTAGATATCTGATATTTTGGATACGGATACGGATAACGATTTGGACAACTAATTTCCTTCTTTGTTTTTTAGAATAATTAGATAATTATAATTATAAAAATAATGTAAAAGCAACATATGTTAACAAAAGTTCTAATATACAGTAACAAGTGCCAACCAAAATAAAACGTTAACAATTTAAAAACTTTAACAAAATATATTTTTTAAATTATCCAAAAACTTAAAATTCTTTTTATTATTTTTTAAATTGTTAAATGTTTTCTTGTTGGGAGTTATTAATGTATATTAGGAATTTTTTATACGTGTTGTTTTTACATTATATTTATAATAACATATATCTTATTATTACAAAAGAAAAAAAATTCAAATATTAAAATCGCTATCTGTATCCATATCCGAAATTTTGAATATCTAAATTTCAGATTTTTGAATACTAATAGTGATTTTTACTATTCAAAAATTTCAAACATCCAACTTTTAACATCTAACATGAAGGCGACATGAATGAAGCGACGTAAAATTTTTTTGACTCATTGTGTTAGGACCGTGTACTAGACGATGTACTAACTGATTAACGTGTAAACTGAATCAAATAGTGCGGAATCCTATTTGATTGGTGATTCAATCAGTGAGAACACACGTAGAAACAATTATGTAATTGAATCTAACGTTAAGAATCGATTAGGAATCGATCTACTGCGATCTATGAACTTGGAGTATGATCTTAGAGGTCTCTGGACGGCTAGGGTACGTCTGGAGTCGAAGTGTGTATCTTGCTTTCTTTTTTTCATAAATTAGGTGGTATTTATAGGTTAAGGTTACTCATTCGGGCAACTGAACCACTTGCATGGTTCATTCGTGCAATTGAGCCATGCGGTTGATCCATTCGCACGACTGAGTGTTAAGTCGTGCGACTGAGTCAGTCGTATGAAGTTGTTTAGGCGTATGGACTGTTTAGGCGCATAGTCACTCAGTCGCATGGCCATTCGGACGCATGACCACTGTTGGGGCACATGGTCCAGTCGGACGCATGAGAACTTCACTTAACCAAGTTTGAATGTATTCATTATTATAACATTATGTATATCAATTCAAACAATCACAAACCTATATAATGTGGTCAATATGTGTTACACAGCTCATTAATGAAATATTAAACATTATGAATCACAACCAAACATTTTCATTTCATTAAGTACCCAACATTACATAAGTGTAAGACATTAAAAATATATTACTTAAGTTCAGAAACTAGGGACACATGTACCTACAAACTCTCCCTTGGACCTAGTTCCATCTAATGTCTTACCATCTTCATACCTCTTCATACTTCTTGTACTTCTTTTCTCTTGTGACTTCTGTGTGTATCTCAAACGCAAAGCAAAGTCGTATAACGTTCTGAAACTATAGAGCCTGTACAATATCTT